>CAKNYM010033044.1:44020-66110 GCA_932195095.1 Andricus curvator
TTTCCTGTTCTTTCTTCTTACACATCAATCTAAACCCCTTCCTCATTTCTACGTACTCCTCCCTTTTCGCAGTACCCTCTTTCCACTTCTTATATTTCCTCTTCACCTTCCTTTTCATCTGTTTACATTCCCTATCCCACCACGGCTTCACCATTCCTTTCTTCTCCTTTTTGAATACCTTCTTTTGCACGCACCCTTTCACTTTCTCTTTTGAATCCTCCCATATCTCTTCCACCGTCTCCCCTTCGAAGCGCACCTTCCCTAACTGCTCCTTATACTTCTCTATCGCCTCCCTCATCCAGCTAACCCTCTCCCCCGTCGCCACTCCTTCCCCACCTTGCCTTCCGCCGTTCTCACCCCTTATCCACAACCCTAATGGCTGATGGTCTGACTCTACCCTCTCTTCTACTGCGAATCTCTTCATCTCCTCCCACCCTTACATATTCATAACTACATAATCTATTCCCGTACCCCCACCTTACCTACGTATGTGTATTCTCCCTCTTCGTCCCCAGTTGCCATACCATTTGCCACCGCCCAGCCTCTATCCTCCATCCAGTCCCTTAGAATCTCCCCCTCCTTATTTATTAACCTATCTTTCGAATTCCTTTCGAAGCTCTCCCCTTCCCTGTAAAGGCCCCCTTCCCTCCCCATCCTCGCGTTAAAGTCCCCACCTAGTACCGCCATACCCTCCTCCCTTTCACCTAACAGGTCCTCCACCCTTTCTTTAATTCATTCCATCCCATCCTTATTGTACACTGTCACAAACTTACTGCTTACCCCTCCTATCTTCACTTTCCTCATTTGCACTCCCTCCCACTCTTCCTCTCCGTGAGCTTCTTCCTCCAATCCATCTCTAACCCCCGTTACAATTCCCCCACTAGCCCTTCCTTTCTTCTTCACTCTGACCGCCTCCTGGAGTCTCCACCTATACCCCTTTGGGAGCTTTGGCTCTATTCTATCCCATTCCTTTCTTTCCACGCACGTCTCCACTAGTCCTACCACATCAAATTCCTGGATATACCTCCAAAACTCCTCATCCTTCTTCTTTACGCCTGCTACGTTCCAGTAAAGCACCTTCACAACTCCTCTACCCTGCATTACCCCCACCCCCCTACTTCCTACGAAAAAAATTCCCCTGCACTTCCTTCAACACCTCTTTCTCCTCGTCCCACACCCACATTTTCTCGTCTATTTTTATTTTCCGATATCCTACCTTCGCCGATCTCCCTTCACTCCTCTCCCACCTAGCCCTGTCGTACAGCATTCTCTGTACATCCCTTTCCTTTCTTGTCAAGTCGTGGTCGATGAAAACTTCCTTATCCTTTATCCTATTTTTATTTCGCAATACCCCCAACTTTTCTTCCCAGCTCTCCAACTCCACAACCGCCACTTCTTTCTCCTTTCTCCACTCCAACTTAACGTTCCCTACCCTGCCTTTATTCCACCCTATGCTCTGTAGCAGCGCTTCCACGCCCTCCCTTTCTTCCCCGCTCTTCATCTTCAACCCTCTTACCACAATATTATTTCTCCTGTCTGCCTTCTCCTTTTTCTCCATTCTCAACTCCATTGCCCTTATCCTATCCCTATCCGTCCTCTCCTCCTTTTCACTCCTACGCTCTCCCACTTTCTCGTCTATCATATTCCCTACCCTCTTCCAAATACCTTTAATCTCGCCCCCACTACCCCCGTCTCCTATTTCCATTTCCGTCCTGCCTTCCACCTTCTCAAGCCTTTTTTCCGTCCTTTCTTTCCACACCCTAATCTCCTCTTCCATCTGTTTTATTTTAACTTCTTTTTGTTTTCTTTCCCTCTCTAACCCATCTACTCTCTCTCTCTCTCAGCTCTTTCACCTCCTTTTCCCATTTCTCATCTCTGATTCTCAAGTCCTCCCTCATGCCTTCCATCTGCTCCTTGGTCCCCCTTACGTCCTCCCTCAGCCCCCTGATCTCGCTTAATAACATCCCGAGAGCCTCCTTTTCCAACTTCCCCTCCATTTTTTGGGGGGGTGACCTACTTGTTATCCCGCTTTTTTTAAACGGGCTCTCGACCTCGGTTTTCTCCGGACTCTCTTGGCTGTCTCTCTTCCTTTTCAAGAGATCCTCCCCGTCACTTGCGCTCGACGCTCTCTCCCTTACCTTCTCGCTTCCTTCGTTGCCACCGTCCCGATTTCTCCCTCTCACCGACGCACCGCTCGACACCGGGCGACGCGTTGTTGGCCGTCGTGGCTTGTGGAAAACTCCCTCCGCGTCAGTTTCGCTACCGGCACTGCCAGTACTCTCGCTGCCCACCTCCCGCTCTGCCGACGGTAACTGGGAACTCTCCATGCAGTACCTTCCGCAACCGACAGATGTCTCTGCAGAATGTTGGCGTCTTTCGCCGCCAAATTTTCCTTTTATTTCCCTTTTTTTTCTTCAATTCCTCACAGTCCCTCCCCTTCTCTCCCTTAAAATCCCCTAACTCTGCGAGAACCACCCCCGACCCCTCGAAAGCCCAAGACTCCTGACCCCGAACTCCCCCGATTACTTGCCAACCTAACCTCACTTTTCCTATCCAACTAAATCCCACCTCACACCCACGCTGAAACTCTCTTTTTACCTCCCCAATTCACCCCACACAACCCTACTCACCTCCTCGGCTTCCACCCTGACACTCCACTCACACCTTCCACACAAAATCCGTAAAATTCTCTCACCACCTGTCACTAAACACGTTCTCACTTCTTCTTTCTCAGATGTGTGTTGACTGTGAATGGTTTCGTGACAGCGACTGTGTGCATATAATTACCTATGTTTAATTTCATAAGCACGTTTATATAAGTCTACTTACTTTTACTGTCATTAACATATAGTTACATGCACATTCAGCACCGCGTAATTATCTAGAAACATGTAGTAATAATTGATCATACTTAGTAATCTTTAGTGCTATCTAGTTATATCTTCTAAAGCTCAGTCACACTTAGTTATGTTGTTACGCCAATTTACGTTTAGTTCCTTTTCTAACTTTACAAACTTCAATATTTCCAAAACTTGTGGCTTATGATTTGTTGCTTGTAAATTATGGGAAAACCATGTATATCCTGCAAAAAGAAAATTGAGACCCTTGCAAAGCATTGTACTAAATGTATCAAGAATTTCCATCCAAATTCTGTATGCTCAGAACACAAAGTGTAAAACAAGGACAATAAGCTTGTCTTGTGCACTGGTCCACTAGAAAGTGTAAATCTCAGGAAACTGAAAGAGGAGGGTGCGCACCAAAGAAGGCCAGAGGACTTTAAAGAGCTATCAAAAATGTGTTACAAGAAAACAAAGCTTCAAAAATTGCCAGTGGATACTGGTTGTAACGTGGATTTGGTATGAGTCCACGATAAAGTAAAGGCTCTCTCGGGTCTCGCCGAGGCGGAAGCCTATCCTGAAAAATGATTCCGGAAAGTCACCAACTTACCTTCAACCCTCGACCCCATAAATATTATAATAATTTGTTCGACTGTCATTGTTTCATTGCTTTATTGTTTATCGTCGTTATCTTTGTCTGGGAGCCCAGCGTTCCTGGTGATAGTTTGGTTTCGGCTTTATTAGCCAGGTTGCGTGGAACCGGGCTTTCGACGCAAACTTTCAAGGAAGCAGAAACGTCATCCTCGAGAAAACACAGCTGCGAGGAGGTACGAGACGGACTCGAAGATCCAGGATGGACCTGTCACGTTCACCTGTTCCTGGATTTGAACAACACTCAACCACCGTGGACCTGCAACACAGAAGGGAAACTCGAATGGCAAACCGGTTGTTTGCAGTAGATCCGGCGTGGCTGTCTGGCGCGGGGCGCGCCTACTCTTCACAGTCCCTGGTATAAGGAGCAGGAAGGAAGACGACGGACGAGATATTCGAGTCATGGCTTGCAGGACGTCAAGAAAAGTGACAGTTCCAAGTAAAACAGGAAAAATCGTCGAGCAAAGAATGGAAGCGGGACTGCCCGCCGCGATCTCCAGGTGGCTGCAAGGTGGGTCCTCCCCACGTTTTCTCTCCTAGTGGTTTCGAAAGTCTGGTGTCGCTTAGTGGTATTTTGTATAAGCCAAGTAAAAGTGTGCTCGTGGGACGAACGCCGCCGCTGAAAATGGCGGCCACGAGTGCGGGCCGACTGTGACACCAAGATTTCCGACCGACACCGACGAGCTTGGTTTCGAAAGCTAAGTAAATTCAGCGAAGCCGAGCCCTTCGGAAGGTGTGACGGCGGCCTGGCAAGTACCCTGCCACACGGGTGCAGGAGAGCGGCTTTCCGGAGCCTCACACTGCCTCGTGGCCAGGGAAGCCTGTTTCGGAGTCACAGAGGTCACGCGAGGGTAAAATTTTTAGGTCTGGTTTCCTCGGCCGTATCTCTTGCTGAGAATGCTCCTGTGTTAGGATTCAAGTCAAGAATATGGTAAATCCTACGAAGTTCGGGTGACGTAGGTTTTTCACCTGGAGCCGGAATTTTCGTAAAGAAACAAACTACGTGGGTGGTCCATGGGGGCGCGATGGGTCGTGACCCGTGTACGTCGTATGTAGGTACGTAGGGATTCTGAGATTACCTTTTTAGCACTATTGGAAAAGCTTCGTTACGTAATTGTGTATTTTTGGAATTTTGGAGGAAATTTCACAAAATAGGGAAAATTTTGCGTAATGTAATGAGAACTTTTACGTGATATCAGTAAGTTGAAGAACCTAAGATTGGGTTTGCGAATTATCAGCAATTTAAAGGGAACGAAGGTAAGATTCTCAAGGATTTACGAGAACGAAAAGAATTTTCAGAAAGTTTCACAAATGAACAAGGGTTAATAAAGAGAATCGAGAAAAGTGAGGACGGTTATTCCCTGGTTTCGAAAATTTGTGCGGGTTTCTTTTTCTCCTTGGAGATTCTGTTAGGAAAGTAGTTACTTTCAGGTAGCAGATTACTTTCGTAACTGGTCGATAGTTCTCAAAGAAAATAGGTAATTTTCGAAAAATCGATTATTTTTGAAGAAAGGCGAATTGGTTTACTATGGATATAAACATTTTCGTCGCAAAATAGGATGGTTTCGAAAGGAAAGAGATTGTTTTACGGGAGGTTAAATAGAGTGGATAAGGAATTGAGACCTTTGTTGACTAGTATTTTTGTTCTTGTGTCTTTCTTAATTCTCAAATTTCGAGCGGTCAGGTCAAAAGTAATTCGATGGTCAACCCGAGCTCACTTTACAAATTAACGCGTCTATAGCATGCGGATATAAGATATTTAAGGAACCGTAGACTATGTCGGCAGAAGTTCAATTGTCTTTTCGGGCGAGATTCGGATATTGGTTCTAATAGATATTACCGCGGTACCGGATAGGTTATGAAGTACCGTTGTCGGTTTAAAGCAAAAGCGTCGCGAACTAGCACCTAGCGAAAAGGAACCGAGAGTGCCGGTATCAAGTGGAACCGAAGCCCGGATTCGGGACGGCTAAGTAGAGCCACAGTGGAAGCCCAAGAGACCGAACCGGCCGTGTCTCTGCAATGGATGTTAAGTGTCACGGCAGGAAGCCAACCCAAAAACGAGATGGCGGACATACCAAGTGGAACATTGACGCTTACAGGCGAGAACCTACAAGCGGCTTTGAGGGATTTAGAAATGAATGCGCTGGGGGTGGATGAAGTTCTGCGGGCAAGGTTTGCGCGGTACATTGAAAGAAAAAAAGGTGACAACATAGTGCTCTTGTACCCGGAGGACGAATTGCGCCCTACCGGGACATCGACTACTGCGGCATCGTTACTCCCACACGCTGCAACAGAAACAACGAGACAGCGTTTGGAATTCCACCATCCCGCAACGACAAATTCGAACTACACCACACGGGCGCCGGATATTCGGACTCGACGACATCCAATTCAATTTTTGCCAATCCAGGGACGCAGCACCTCAATAGGAGGGGGAGGACAGCCTGAGACAGCGGACCAACTCGTGAACCAGTTGGTTATAAACCAGACGGCACCCCCAGGCAACTGGGGTAGAACAGACGGAGTACCGTCAACACCAGCGGATCAAAGGGGTTTCACGACAGGCCACGTGAATCTATAATAAGCGTCACACGCTGCTAACAACTTGAAACTGTGGAACTT
The DNA here is from genome assembly GCA_932195095.1 of Andricus curvator. Classification (NCBI taxonomy): domain Eukaryota; kingdom Metazoa; phylum Arthropoda; class Insecta; order Hymenoptera; family Cynipidae; genus Andricus; species Andricus curvator. The sequence goes on from CAKNYM010033044.1 coordinate 50,131, forward strand.
CTTGTAACAATAAAATAAACTCCCAGCATGTGGTGGTGCCTGAATCCTGATCTCCTTCCCGTCCATAGCCCCAATGCAGTTGGGAAGATCCCACTTCACGCGAAATCCTTGAGAGATTAACTTCCACTCTTGGGCTGTTTTCAGCCTCAAGTATATCGGCGAAAGTAATTCCCCAGTAAGAAGACAAACCTCTTCTTCAATGATGTTATAGACCGTTGAATATCCGATGAGAAATAAATTCGTTGTGGTCTCGATGCTGTCACCGTGAGCCAAGAAACTATGAAGAAATAAAATAAGGTTTTCAACGTAAAATGGAAGATTTAAAAATGAAATTATCCCTCGAATTGTCCTGGAATTTAGAGAGTTTTCAATTCAAAATTGTTTTAAGTTTTCAATCAAACAATTATACAATCTAAGATTTCTTTTAGCTTCTGGAAATTTAGTCCTACTCAAAATAAATCTAAACAATTTGAAATGGCTTCTGCATGTAAATCGCACTATTTTGATTTGAGGCAGAATGTTACCAATTTAAGTATCGAATTCTTCTCCATTTTTTTTTCAATAAATATATTTTGAGTGCAAGAACGTTTCCAGAAGCTGAGAGATATGTTAGGACACATTCAGAGGTTCTAAAATTTAGTGTTATGAGGACTATAAAAATGAGCTCTCTTGGATAAATTCATCAGAATTAATAAAAATTGGGCATTAATGAAATAACCATAAATTTAAGTTAAAAATAAATAGGTACTACAATTTTAGTTCTATTCAAAATTAAATTTTCTCATCGAAATAATTTTTAAATTCAGTTTAAATGTTATAAAAACAGGTTCTAGGAGATCAAACATCAAAATTTTGTAGTGCTAGGATATTTTAGACTTTATCATTATTCACCTTGGAACGTTTTTTATTTTATGCCGTTTATCTATTAAAGAATTAGTTTTGAAGTACAATTTTGATGGATTCAAAATTTGATGTAAACAATTTTAAATATTAAAATTTTTAAATCAATCATCTAAGACTTTAAAAAGGAAATGCAAATGAAAATTCAAAGATTTTTCCACATCTTTCAGAACTCTTTAAAAATTACAGGACTCATGAGTTTTCTAAACCTAAACACAACCCGGTAAGTGTGCTCAAGTGCATACATCTTTTGTGAAACTTTTAAATGTTTCATAATGAATATTTAAGTCTGATGAAACCTAATGAAACGTTTGATCCCTAAAGAGCATCATAAAGAGTCATATATTTTTTTTTAAACACAATAATTCAGTACTAACTTTAAAATAACAGCTAATCGAAATCTGGGAGATAACGGTCTTCTTAGGCTCCTTTTTTGTAGACGAATTCCCACTATCTCGTGCAAATTATCGAACTGCCCTGGAGTTATTCGACACATTTTCCTAAACTTGTTATGATCGCAATAGTAAAATTAGGTAAATAATCCGTATCCACCATAAGCATCTCGCACTTGATCCTGAAGATGGGGTTTCACCCAACACAAAGGCGACGGGCTCCTACGCTTGCATTCTAGATACATTTCGACAAGCCGCACGCACTGGACGAAAAGCGTCAACAGTGTTAAATTGTCTATCATTTTTATTTTTAAATAAATCACTGAACAGAAAAATCAGAAAAACCGTCAAAAAAAACTAATAATGACAGATGACAGATGAGCGCTGAAACGCCGGAACGATGGAACGTGAACCAACGAAACTTGCGACAGTTGGTAACAACGCGTTGATGCCATAGAAACGTACGCATATCGACGATACGTACAAATCTTAAGACACATTGTGGAGTTTTTTTTCGCATGCGAAAATTTTCGAGCGGTAGTTTCGTATATGAAAAATTGTCGAGCACGGTTGGTCTCCTTGAGCGCCACTCGAAGTGCTTTCGAAGACGAAGTCATATGCGATGTGTAGTGCGACGTTGCCGATATATCAAAGTAGTGAATTGGCCAATGAAATGTTGAGTACATAAGTAACCGTGAAATATAATGTTACCGCTCGTTCTAAAGTTACCATAGAATTCAACAAAGTGTGAAAGAAAGGTTAGACAGAAAAATTAATTTTTTACTAAAATATCGTTGCATTAAAATAAATTCATGTATTGCTTTAAAAATTAATAGAATGTTTATTATCTCCTAAAACAGCAAAAAAGGGCATCATGGTCGATCAACGAAAAAAGCAAAGGCAAAACATGACAGGGGAGCAGAAGGTTTTGCTTGTAAGTCAAAAGCATTATTGCGTGCTTGAAACGGAGCCCTTGGTTCGGCATATGCGTTTCCGCATCATGCAACACTTCTATAAATCTAAAATTTACAGCGTCCCACAATGCCATATTTCCTTTACTTCAAACTTTTTTCATATATAAGATACCCAGATAACAATGCATGCGTACGCACATGGGCGCATGGCGTGCAAGCACGATGTGTCGGCAACAATGCAAGCACAGTGACAGCACGTTCTGAGGGTAATAAGTAATCCCGCATAGTGCCCGCACACGGTCTGCATGATAGGCAGCACAGCGTGTGTCTATCATGCTCGTCAGGTACTTAGGGCAAAATGTCGGCATATAGCGTGCGGTGAAGAGTGTGGCACAAAAAGCGCATTATTACTAAAAACATAATATAGCAGTTGTGTAAAAATAAAACTCTGAGCAAATTCGCTTCATGCTCTAAATTTTTGTTATTTTCCAAGTTTATTTTACAGACAAAAAGTCGAAGTAAAAGTGAATAATTATTTTTGTTCAAATTCAATAAACATTTTTTCTTGGGTTTTGGTTCGGGAAATGGTTCACTATTTTTTACTATATTTACTATATTCAGATTTAAAATGATCGAAAACAAGTTTTTCAAGTGCACATTTTTAATCGTTATACTGCGGAGATTTAAGTTCTTAAATCTCAGTAGTAGAACGATTAAAAATATGCAACTTGAAAAACAGTGGAAAGTAATTAAGTGGATGATTCAAAAGTATATTGTTCTGTAAAATCCATTTGTTATTTAACAAAAGTGATGAATAAACGTTCTGTGTTGAATAATTTAAATTGTTCGAAATAAACAAATATTTTCAGATAAATATATATTTCTCGCTAATACATTATTTAAGAGGTAGCAGGAATAATTTTGTGTATGTCGCTTTTGGAATAAACACCTGTTGCATCATGAGTTGTGAAAGAACAACTTTCAACACAGGAGTCTCTTCTTAAAAACGTCATACAATGTTTCCTGTTACTTATGTTATTTTTAACATCTTGTTTTCAATAATTATAACTCAAAACAACGTGCATTCTAGGACGACGCTGGCACGCGTGTGCCGACACGCGTGCGGCGCATATGCGACGCATATGAGGACACATATGTCTGCACTCTTGCCCTCACATCGTGCTGATCGGTCGACACGCGTGCAAACACCATGCGGGCAAGGTGTGAGCAAATTGTTATCTGGGTACGTATGTTGTGATTTGAGGTTAACGTAATACTAGTCCCCGCCGCCTCCCTAATCGAAATCTTCGCCTAGTTACTGAGTTACATGCCATTTTCGCATACGATTTCGTGTTTCGAGTGGGTCAGACCACTCGTTGCAAAGTGTGCGAAAAATTACGCATACGAAGCGCGAGCGACAACTCGAGAATAGCGACTTGCGCCAATCATTCGAAAATCATCCATTTTCGCATGCGAAAAAAAGTCGAATGATCTCGAGAATAGCACCCCTCGTTAAAATCACAAGGTGTTCGAACACACTTATGATGTAATCACAATTTGTTTGTGAATTGTTTAAAATGGCACACGTATGCACTTCAAAAATTGTTCAATATAACATACAGAATGTTGCACGCTATAAAAAAAACCATGCATGACAAACTACCAAGAATTAAAGCATTCTCTTTCTTTCTCTTTCTAAATTATCAACATTCGTATACGTCCATCTCTTTCCTCGGTATGGACTGTTGAATTGACTTTGTACTGTTCTGTTCCAATTTTCTGTCGCCTGAACGCCAATAACCATGCGTCAAGAGAGGACCAATAGAATTCATGCATTGAGTTCGCTCAAAAAGAAAGTCTCGGAGAAAAATATCTCTATTAGCTCAGTTTAACTTGGCAGTGAGGTTGAATAGCAAAAGTGGGAGTACAGTGAACTCAAAGTTATAACGTGTTACTCTAAAAATACTCTATCTCCAACGGCGATACCACGCTGAAAAAAACCAGTTCTCGTCAGATCACTGAAGTTAAGCAGCGTTGGGCGCGGTTAGTACTTGGATGGGTGACAATTCGAGAATACTGCGTGCTGTTGGCCCACCGAGGGTGTGGTGAGCCCACACTTGTAGTTGTTATTTACTACAAGAAACTATCCACCTAGAAACACTACCCGAATCGGGTAGTGTCACGCCTACCCTGAAAGGGAAATGGCTTAATGGTATACTATACTACTATACTCTCGAACTCGACGTTCGAGAGTTATCGAGATATTTTCCCTTAGAGATTTATTAAGTAGCTGGATATATAAGGTTGAAACCCCAGGCGATGACAGAAATGCACATTTTACATGACTTTGCGACATAATGTTTATATATTCAAAGTTTTTCAAGGTTTCTGAACGTTTAAAAATTTATATATTAAGTTGGAAATAGAATTTTTATAAACAATACGTAAATTTACCACAAAAGATTTCGGAGCAACAACTTTCTTGTAAAATTATCAGAAAATGGATTTGTATATACTTCTGGATTAATTTCCAGCAAAAAATGTATTTTGACCGACCTGAAAACATTGTTTTTTCTTAACCCTTAAAGTTATCGCTGAGGTCTTTTATATCCAGCCTTTTTTTAATCAAAGAGTCATTTTTCCATTTTTTTTTAGTTTTCAATTTTTTTTCATATGTTAAAATTAAAAATATATATGTTAACTAGTTTTATCTTATAAAGGATATAAACAAGTATATTCAACAAAATTTTCGTGCAAAAATATTAAAAATCCTTGTTACAATAAAGAAATTTCTGCTGGGGTCTTCAGCGACCCCCCTCATTCTTTATGTTATCACAGAGAGGGGATAACTTTAAGGGTTAAATTTAAAATTTACAGGATCAATGTTCTGAATTTTTTGTCTAATACAGTTGATAAACATTTTTTCACGCCTAATCTACACTCCTGAGCTGTTCTTATGGTTATTCGTCTCCGAAATTATACAAGTTAGGTTTCTAACTTGCAAGAAAATACAGGAAAAGTAGGAAAAATGGAAAAAGCGGTTTTCACTTATTTCTTTCTTTTTACAAGATACATTATATTCATCCTAATTTTAAATTTATTAGGAAAAAATTTAGGTATCTAAAATCGTCGAAACCCGTAGATTCTGAATTTCTAACTTTTGAATCTATAAATAAAACATTGAACAAATTTATTTTCAATTTTTAATCCTTTTCGGTTGGCCTACCTGCGGTCCTAGTCGATGAGCTACCTGATACGATGTGAATTAGCATATCTTTAGAATTAGTCAGACTCGTCAGGAATGGTCAGGATGTTCAGAAGTCGTCAGAACTTCTGACAATTTGTGACGCTTCCTGACTTTTTCAGTAGGATCGCGACATGAAGTATTGAAGTAGGACGCGACATAGCATGAAATGGCGCGAAGTGCGAAAGTGTCGCCACGAGCGGTATTGGCGTAAGCATTCTGTGTAGTGATGGGCGCTGCTCGGTATTTCACAGTCATGACCAAATCCTGACCGGTCATGACGGTAAATGATGGTAAAACGCGGTCAAACCCAAATATCTCCACCAGGAAAGGTTTTTTTTATAGAGAAAAGTGGTTTAGTAATTAGGACATACCCTATGCTAAACTTGTAGAACAAATTTTTCGATTCTAAATGTTCCAAATGTCAAAAAGCTGAGCATAGCAGACGATACTTTTGGCAGTTAGGCGCGAGTTTTAAGGGGAATTTAAAACTGACACTTTATAAATTGACAAATTACATTGAAAATGTGTCACACTTATTAAGAAATATTTTTTAAATGATAGTTAGTAGTATGTTAAGTTATTTTAAATAAAAATTCCATTAAGTTTATTCGTAAACGCTAAGGTGAGTACTTTGTATCTTGTAGGTTAAGATCGCAAATAAAAATACTGTTTTTTTTCTTTAACTTGTAATATCATGTAAATACAAATTTAATTATTAATTTACATTTAGTAGTAATTTGCTTAATTTAATTATATATACATATATGTCAATTATGTATACATACCCATGTATGAATGTATTTGAAAATGTTTTTAAAATAATTCAAACTAAATAATTAAAACAAAATATTTTAAATTTCAATGCCAGGTAAATGAAAAATAAATTTAAATTATTTCTTTATTTTTCTATAAAATTTGAAGAATGAAAAGGTATTTTGTTATTTTAAGTAATTTAAGATTTAATGTTAATTTAGTGTTAATTTAGTAGTGAATGTTGTGTAATCGTCGTTTGTTACAGACTTAATTTATTATTAATCAGACTGATAGAATGAGCAGTAACAAAAATCCTCTTCCTCAAAAGTTTCCTCATACTCATTGTCTATTTCTTCCTTCTTCTCCTTCTTTTTGAATGCATTGATGGTTTTGTTAAAATGTTTTAGATTTTTGCTACAAAAACAGCCTTTTCTACCTTTTCTATTGATAATATATTCCTCTTTTTTGTGTGGATATGACTAAAAGCGCTAAAACTTATTTAATATAATAATTGCCTTATTGAATTTCTTCACATATAAATAATAACAAATAATACATTATTTACAAAAATTACTCATAAATATAAATTCATAAGAATAAGATATTAATTTTATTTTATTTAAAGAAAAAAAAAAACAGTATTTTCATTTAGGGAATGTAACCTATACGATACACAGTACTTCACTTAATGTTTAAGTGTCATATGCATGGAAATATTATTTAAAATAACTTAACACACTACTATTATTTTAAAAAGACTACTTAATAAATGCAACAGATTTTCAATGCAATTTGTCAATTTGTAAAGTGTCATTTTCAAATTCCCCTCGAAACTCGCGTGAAACTGTCAAAAGTATCGTCTGCTATGCTCAGCTTTTTGGCATTTTTATTATTTTGAGAATAACTGGAACATTTAGAACCGAAAAATTTGTTGTACAAGTTTAGCATAGGGTATGTCCTAATAACTAAACCACTTTTCTCTATAAAAAGAAACCTTTTCTGGTGGAGATATTTGGGTTTGACCGCGTTTTACCATCATTTACCGTCATGACCGGTCAGATTTGGTCATGACTGTGAAATACCGAGCAGCGCCCATCACTACACAGAATGCTCACGCCACTACCGCTCGAGGCGACACTTTCGCACTTCGCGCCATTTCATGCTATGTCGCGTCCTACTTCAATACTTCATGTCGCGATCCTACTGAAAAAGTCAGGAATCGTCACAAATGGTCAGAAGTTCTGACGACTTCTGAACATCCTGACCATTCCTGACGAGTCTGACTAATTCTAAAGATATGCTAATTCACATCCTATGTGAATCCTATGCGACATGTATGGAGATAAACATTCTGTGTTGGCGATTTTTTGGCGATTTCCCGACGACTTAATAATTTCTTACTTTTGTTTATTTTAGACAGCGCGCCTTATGAAAATGTCTGCCTGAAATTGCTTGGTAGTATCTCTACCCTTTTCTCATAGTTATATGAAAAGAAGGATAGGAATATGTAGTTTACTACCAAGCCTAACCTCTCTGACTAAGCGACGTCAACTTGGTTTGCTCTGCAGTCTACCTAACCTAACTAACGACTAATCACAAATACGGATAGATTCTCGTTCTCTCATAAATTCCGCCAATCGACATCAACTATACCATGATACGAAGATTCGCGTCCGTGCTTGTATGTGCTTGTTTACGTTCAGAACAATGGTCGATGGAAATCGCTCAAATTATACGTTTATCGTGCGTTTGTCAATAGATCAAATTTTAAGGTTGGAAAATAAAAATGGGCAAGCAGAAAGATAAAGTAAGGAAGTATAGCACAAAATGGGAAACAAAGCCGTGGGCTAAAGGTATGTAGATTTTTAAAATATATTACCTACTATGGATTCAATTTATACTAATATAGAAAATTACTAATAAATTTTGGACATAGTTCTCTTGCCTCTCTGCCTTTGTAATGTTTATTAGTTGAATTGGAGCCAAAATAAATTTTTACATGACTTTATCATTTATACATACATACTAATATTAAATAATTCACTAATTGTTAGAGATATCCAGGAAAAGTTGTGCACTCCCTGTTTGTAATCTTGCAAGTGACACTGAGTCAGTTTTAAACATTACTGAATTTATTTTTAAAAATTACTGAGATTTCATAATCATCAAATTTGTTACTATCTCACTGTCTGAAAATTTGTAGTTTTATAATATTTAATGATCAAAATAAGAAGATTAAATTTGAGGCTAGGTCTTAAATCTGCCAGCCTTTTTAATTTTTACTTAATCAATCAAGAACATATTTCAGTTGTGAATATAGTTTGAAATTCTTTTCAATACGGCAATCAGAAAAGAAAAACGTTTTCTTGACTAAAAATATATTTTAAATTTAATATTATTAAATATATAAAAGTCGAAAAAGCAATCATAATAACACAATGAACTATTCTAGGATGGCTAACAAAAGCCGAAGTAGGTTCTTTCAATGAGGCATATTGCAAGTTATGCAGAAAAACTTTGCGTGCTCACGCTACAGATTTGGAGAAGCATTCACAAGGTAAAGCATATAAGGATCGAATGTCAAAAGTGACTACCAAGGAGAAGATTACCGCACATCACGAGGTTGTTTTCGGTGAGGCCGATAAGAATAGAGATATGCGAATAGCTGCATACATAGCATGTCATTCAGCGGTAAAAAGCGTCGATGATCTTTGCGACATGATACGCGATCTAGGCAAAGGTAGTTCTTTAGAAAATTTTCAAATGCGTCGCACAAAATGTGGCAATATAATTAAGCACGTTATATCACCGAGCATGCTAACGGAATTAGTAACTGACATTGGTGATTCGGAATATTCTATTATTGTTGATGAATCGACTGATAACTCAGTTTTTAAATATTTGTGCTTATACGTCAAGTACTTTAGCAAAAGTAAGAATGATTTTTAATCGATTATCTTGGTCTCATATCAGTTGAATGTGCGACAGCAGACGTGTTATACGAACGTGTACAAAATATCTAGCGGAAATAGGCCTTTCAGAATCGAATATGATTGGGATCGGGACTGACGGCGGAAGCAATTTATGCGGAAAGCACCATTCCTTGTACGCGTTATTAAAGAAGTCGAATCCAAAATTGCAATTAATCAGATGCGTTTGTCACTCGCTTGATAATTGCGCTTCAAAAGCTTCAGAAGTATTTCCTGCAACTGTTGATTTTTTGCTACGGGAAGTGTATAATTGGTTCAAACAGTCTGCTAAACGCCGAGCACAATACAAAGAGTTGTGGAAACTTTAAACGCATTAGATCTTTCCAAACCGGCAAAATGTGAAGAAGAAGAAAGAAGGCGGTTTCATTTATTTGTCCAGCTTTCAGACACGAGGTGGTTAGCGCCGTGTCCCTGTGTTGTTCGAGTATTAGAAAACTGGGTAGAGCTAATAACTCATTTTTCCTTCGTAATTCAGAAAGAAAAATGTTTCTCTGCGCGACTCTTGTATGACATGTTAGACGATAATACAAATTACGTTTATTTACAAATGTTAAAACCTATTTTAATTGAAGTACAAAGAACTAAAATTTGTTTCAAAGAAATGAAGTAGATCTATGCAGACTGTACGACGATTTAAGTGCTTTGATTATGTTTTTTGCAAAGAAGATCTTGAAAGAGTCATTCTACGATGGCGGAATTTATACAGTTTTGGAAACATTCGATAATGACTTAGCTTATCGATCGGTTCTAGAAGTAGATTTTGGCATCGAGTTGAGGCAAGCTTTAGAAGCGTATCCAGTCACAGATTTACAGAAAACTGAAATAAAGGAACGAGGATTTAGGTATATAAAACGATTATGCATAGAACTTGCAGAGCGAATACCTCAAGGATTGAAACAGTTCCAAGGTTTAAATCAATTTCTGCCGAGCGCGTGCTTAAATCAAGTTCAACCAAAGTTTGAAAACCTTCCGTTTCTCAAAGAATTTGCAAAAGGAGAGAAATTAGGTGCAATTGAGTTGCAATGGACGAACTTCTGAATGATAGATTCGAAAACGGTTTGTAAGGGAACGATTCCCAAACGAAGTTTCGAGTTTTGGCCAGTAGTATTTACATACGAGGACGCGGGAGGTACACCTGTATTTCGTGATCTTGCACTTTATGTGCTAAGGGTACTATCGTTACCAACGAGTAATGCGGTTGTCGAGAGAGTGTTCTCTATTATGAACATTGTGAAAACAAAAAATAGAAACCGTATGCTAATAAATCTATTAGATGCCATTTTAAGAATACGCATCAGTGTCGCGGTTAGTAAAATTTGTTGTAAAAACTTCAAACCGACCAAAGTTATGTACCAAAAATTCACGTCTCAAGTCATCTACCCATGGAAAGAAAAAAATGCCGTCAGCGAGTCTTGTAAAAATATCGAAGAAAACGTTGAAGATGATATATTTGCAGTTATAGGCGACCTCGACCTCGAATATGCTGATGTCGACGTTTGAACCGATCTTATATTAACTATAGTATCGATGTTTCAGAATCTTTGTTTTATTATAAACTTATCAATGTTGAGTTCTTGAATAAATTTTAAAGGCCTAATCAATTATGTTTTTTTTTATTGTACACAATCATTTATTTCAAATTTAGTGCTATTTAAAAAAAGTTACTTTATAGGTTGGTGACATATGACGATTTTTATTTTCTAAAGGTTGGCGATTTCTGGCGATTTTTTTCATCAAGAATGGCGACTTTTTCTATCATTTTGTTGGTAGCCCTGGTCAGGCCGAGCAGTGCCCATCACTAATTTTGTGACATCATGCAAGGTAGTACTAACCACAAAGTCAAGAAGGTATACTCCTTTTATTTTCCCACTAATTTTGTAGGTAAAATTTACAACTTTGATTAGGAAAAATTATTTTCCTAAAGAAGTGGGGAATGTTCCCAATACTTTGAAAAAATTTCCTTTTTGAAAGGAATTATTTCGATCGGTTTGGGAAATTTTACATACTTTTTTGGGAATGAAAAATTCCTACAATATTTGGGAAATTTTCCCAATTATAGGAAATATCTCGGAAAATATCTTAGTTTCCTTTGAAAAATTTGCTCATAAGTTCGGGAATAAAAAAGTTCCATACTATTTAGAAAATTTTTCAATTTCAGGAGTAATTTTACAAAACATTTGTTAGGCAAAATTTCTATTACTGCGTAGGAAACTTTTTTCTCCATATATTTTACATTAGCACTTTTTCTCCGATTCGAAATTTTTTTTCAGGTAATATTCCGTGTTTACTTGCATTGTAGTACATTTTTTACAGGCAAAATGTCATTAGTAAATTGCATATAATTAACAATATATTTAAAAAAATTTTATTTCAATTCGTAAAAATATATAACGTTATACAATATAATATTTAAACATATTCTCTGTAAAACCTTACATGTACTTCTTTATAAAACCATATTTAATGTCAAATTATTTTTGACAATTACACGCTCCGAAAGAGCAAATTACAGATTCTTTATAATAATAAAGCTTTTATTATTATACTAATTGGAAGTTAAATTTTTTTGGCAATTATGCGGCCCTAAAAAGCATCTTACAGTTTCTTTATAATAAATAACATTTATTTATTATATTAATTGAAAACAAATATTACTTCACATATTTGTTGCATTCAACAAAATTTTCGTTTGTGTCAAATCTTTTGCGTCAATGAATTGATCTAATCATTATTTAAAACTATACTTTTAGAGCATCCTAAACCCAAGAGTTGTTTCAAAACAATAGCGTCAACATTAGTAACAATTTTATTGGACAAAATCTGCCCACATTTTTGCATAGGACTATTAAAATTAAAGTTCAAACCATCGACAACTGAAAGTTAGTGATTGTGAATTCTCTTTTGTTAAAGGTCCTTCTGCTTTAACGAAAACATTCTCATGACGTGTCTCGTGAGAAAAAAAAGTTGGAAGTAACGTTTAAGATCTGATTTTAAGACAATTTTGTTATCAAACATTTTATCGTACCTTGTGTCTTTTTTCCCAAAGTTTAATTTTTTTATTTGCAATGTCATTTTTCACGATTAAAACAAAAACTACCCGTCTTATCAAAAACTGATTACGAACAAATTTGTAGCTCTTTTTTGGGTAAAAAACTTTTGTTGACTCATTATTTTCGTAGCTTGTGTCGTTTGTCTAGAAATTTTATTTTTTTATTTATAATGTTGTTTTTTACGAACAAAACAAAAAGTACGCGTCAAATCAAAAAGTGATCCATTACGAATCTGTAGATCTTTTTTGCATGCACAATTTTTGTCTCTGCATATGAAATCTGAAATTAGGAATGTGTTTCAATCATTAAATCATTAAAGTAAGCAAACAGAAAAGACTGAAATTCAGGTAGTAAAGACCTAAAACTAAGGTAGTAAAAACATGAAATTGAGGTAGTGAAGACCTGAAATTAAGACGATGTTTATACTGAAAAAGTAGTGTAAGGTTGATATGATCTTGAATTAAGAACTCTCCTTGCTGAAATTAAGTCGCATATTTATACTGAAATCATGGATCTCCTCACCTCCCCTTCCCCCTTCCGTTAACCGTCAGCGCTAGCCTCAAATCACATAAATTATAAAAGTAATCTTCATAAAATCGCTTTGGACTTTCTATAAATTCGCAAGTAGGACACTTTTTCTGCACCAAGAATCTCGAACACTCACTTTTCTATTTATGTCAACACAACTATACAATCATACTTTTTGTTGTACGTTTAGTCTCGACTTTTTTTTTATTAAATAGCGAAGCAAGTCATGGAAATAAAGTTTAAAATAAAAGATACGATAATTCTCTTTGAAACCCTCAATTTTGAATCTATATCACAAGCAATAAATATTAAGAACAGCGAAGAAAACGGAAGGTCAATAAGGAAAACAGAAAAACAAACATACCTGGTACACGTTAAAAATCGAAGAGAAAGTCTAAGTAAAAATCCAATATAAAGTAAAAACATGACTTAACATAAATAAATATCAAGCGAAAACAATTAAGAATATAAATTAATAAGAGCGAAAGCCCGCCCTCCCGCTTGGAACGTAAATACGAGTGATTGAACAACTGAAGGAAATTACGAGCATTCAAACAAGAAAACAGAAAGTGAGGAATGGGTCGATAAAGTAGAATGTAAATTTAACGAGATAAAAATTAAAATTTTGTCAGAGGTTTGTAAACTTCAGGAAATAAATTATTTTCATATCTAAGATTAACTGTATGTGGTACATTGTTGATAAAAAAGTTTTCAACTATTTTCCTAGGAGCTCTATTGTTTTCCCGCGATACACGGAGAAAATTTTGTCATTAAAATTCACCCAATTAGTTCGGTAAATGGAGGACATTACTGCATTTAGAGAAAGTTTACAATTATTTTAGGATTTAATACAAAACAGAACTATAAATAATACAAAAGAGTTATGTAAAATCTCAAGTCCAAAAGTGAAAATTCTGATATGTAATAATTGATATAAGGGTTGTATTATTTTCATACCAGTATATTATAAAATAACGCAAAGTATTGTAAATTTTTATTAAATCAATGATATAAAGTTTACTTTTGTGTGATATTAACGATTCACTTAAAAGAAAGTATAGATTGCAGAATTTTTAAAGACATTCTCACTTTTATTAGAAGAGGAATTACACAACAGTAAGGTAAAATGAGAATCGCTAGGGACGTCAACATTCTCAGGGCTGAAGTTTAAAGCCAAGTGCCCCGTAGAAACTTTAACATTTTTAAGTTTCCGTTGATATTGTAGGATTTCCGGAAATATTCAAACAGTTTAATTTTCAGTTAGAGAAATAAGTTTTTAAACAAATAAAATAAATTTCCAACAAAATAGTTACATTTTCCACCAAACAAATGAATTTTCAACCGAAAAGATGTAATGGTTATAAAAAAAAAATTGACGAAAAATGGAATATATTTAAATCTTTAGTGAAAAAAATTAATTTTTAAGTTTTTATTTAAAAAAATTAATTTTTAATTTAAAAAAATAATTTTCAACTAACGAAATGAAAATGTCAATAAAAAAGATTAATTTTCTACCAAAAAAGAATAATTTTTAAGAAAATACATGAATTTTCCATCAACATTTTTTATTTTTAATGGAATTTGCAGCCCAATAGTTGCATCTTCAACCAAAAAGGTTGATTTTCTACCAAAAAAAAAAGATAGATTTTCAACTAAATGGATGCATTTTCAACTAAAAAACAAAATTTTTGAACAAAGTATAGAATAGTTTACTTTTTAGTTAGAGAAATAAGTTTTTAAGCAAATAAAATGAACTTTCAACTAAACAAATGAATTTTTCACCAAAAAGATTAAATTTGTATGAAAAAGAATCTCGATAAGAAATTGAGTTAAATTTTTAGTTTGAAAATTAATTTTTAATAAAAAAAACTATTTTTTAACCAAAGAAATTTAATAAAAGACATGAATTTTAACTAAAAAGGTTAATTTTCTACCAAAAAAACGAGAAACTTTCAACAAATAGATAAATTTTTAACTGAAAAAGATAAATTTTCAACGAAAAACAGATTAGTTAAATTTTCAGATAGAGAAATAAGTTTTTAAGCAAATAAATTAAATTTTCGTAGAAGTATTTAAATTTACAAGGAAACAAATTAATTTTCTACCGAAAAAATTAAATGTCTATAAAAAAATTTCAAAACAAAATTTAGTTGACTTTTTAGTTAAAAAAATTTGTTCTCAATAAAAAAAAACTAATTTTCCACCAAAAGAATTAGAAGTAAGTGGAAACAATGGTTATTCATATTGAATTCACTGAAATTTTCTAACTATAATGTGACGTCTGGATAAATAAATGATTTACGTCACTTACCTAATTGTTTTATAGATCCTCGTTTTGCTCGACGTTTATCGGTACAGTGAAGATAACCTAACTATACTGATTTGCCGAAGCGGGATTTGAGGAGAAACAGAGAGAGAGAGAGAGGTGATCAAATAATTTGTACTGATTTTAGTTATTATTTCATTTGAATAGATTTTATTTTCTTCTTAATTACATTTGGTGAAGTGGTGCATTATTAACTCCCGAAGTCAGATTTCAAAGTCGAATTTGATTTTTTCCCGGATAAAGCAGCTTTCAAAAGTAAAGGACAAGACTTCAATTAAATTTCAAATGGAGGAAAAGAGAATTACACAGTGATATTTAAATAGATTGGTACATACTTAATTTATTGTTGATGAACCTCGCGCTCCAATTCTAGGAGAATGTCCAGGGTTGTCCAGTGAAAGTTCCTGGCGACCTTCAAATTCTCTCGTAGTGTGGGCAAGAGATCTAAATATGGTTTATCTCGTGGATCATCGTGAAGGGTGATAGTTTCGATGATCCCTTCCAGTGAGGAGATGACTAGCCCAGATTTCTCTTGGAACCGGAGGAGGGTCTTCAGGGTGACAAGTGAAGACTGATAGTTCATCAATTGGTACGCCTGATGGATCCTGGGTTTCAGCTCCAGAAAGCCAAAATGATTCGGGATTTAATCCAATTTACACAATACATATATTCCAAATTGTGCACAACACCAATGTGATACAATTTTTAATTTTCACAGTAAACACTGAACTTCGAGCGGAGACAGAATTCAGATAGACGGACGAGAAAATGACAGATTTTACAAATAGATAGAGCCTACGGCGAACTAGGCTTACAATTCAGGCAGAGCCTTCGGCGGATACAGAAAATGAACTCCAGACTGACGGATAGCAGAACGGAC
>CAKNYM010033046.1:0-18250 GCA_932195095.1 Andricus curvator
CAATTACAGAAAAAAAAACTTTTCAACTTTATTTTGTAAATTTTTAAACATTTTTAAATAATAATAAAAAAATCAACACCAACTGTCGTCAATGAAGTTACCAGTTACTCACCGCGTCCACCGCCTTGCACCTTGCAGAGTTGAGTCTGTCAAATCATGTGTATAGCCGAATTGGAGTCAAAGTTACTCCGTTCAGTTAAATAATTAATATCGCTCGCCCAAACCGCACGAATGTATTTTGGCAACTTTATTTTTCATAATTATACTCTTTGCTACCCTGAAAAACTTATAATTTCCCTTCATTTCATAACATAAATTTGACCGAATGGAGCCTAATGCATTGCAGAATTGAATTTAAAGGTCCAATGCGATCATGGCAGCAAATCGAATACACCAAACCTAACCTGATTTCTTTTTTGCGTTATATCTATTCAACTTTTTTTACTGGGCAATTGATGGTCCAGAGGTCGGACTCTTGCGACATATCTCCACGAAGGGAGGCATCCATTTCAGCCAGATCTTGGGGCTTAGGAGGAACTTGCATGTTAATGTTCCTCCTTGTCCTGAAATCGCGATTATGTCTCAGAAGGTGCCTGCTTTCCGCGGTTGGTCTTAATGTGGCTTCCGCATCTTCGTCTGCAGCTTGATCAAGCAGCGGTTGGGGAAGCGCTCCGCGTACATATCCATTTTTCCAGAGGTAGACACGTTGATTTCGCAATGGCTGAATCGAAACGTGCTAAAGCTCTGGGTGTTTCTGGCACCACAGAGTGTGCATACGTGCCATTAAGCCTCCGTGAACAGGGATAATGCTGGCATCGTTGCAGTCTAGCAAGTCATCCCTGAGTTGATCCGTCCACTCAATGTGCCATTGTTGTCCCACGAGCAGCTAGGGAAAGGGTTCGTCCATTCTTCACAGAAAAAACAAACACTTAATTTAAGTCAAAAATTTGAATTATTTTAAGGTGTAACAAAAAGAAGCATATGAAACCTGAAATTAGGAATTTGCTCTAATCTAATAATTAAGGTAGTAAATACATGAAATTCATATAGTAAAGACCTGAAATTAAGACGATATTTACATATACTGAAAAGGTAGTGTAAGGTTCAGATGACATTGAATTAAGGACTCTCCTTGCTGAAAGTAAGTCGCATATTCATACGGAAATTATGCATCTCCTCACCTCCCCCCCCCCCCCCCCGCAACCCGTGAGCCCTAACCTGAAATCACATAAATTATAAACATAATCTTTATAAAATCCTTTTGGATTTTCTATAAATTCACAAGTAGATCACTTTGTCTGCACCAAGAATCTCGGAAACTCACTTTTTTATTTATGTGAACACCACTATGCAATCATACTTTTGATGACAATCTGGACAAAAAACAACGCGCGTTCCTTGAAAATCTAACTTTACACTAAACATATCAGCAGAAAATGCAGTTTCGCCTTGGAAAAACAGTAAATAGGTAGTTCACGAGTGACTTTTTAACTGAATACAATTCAAGATACAAATACAATTTCGGTTGTGTTCGAGAATTTTAGAGACTCACGACAAAGTTTCACTTGAAACGCGGACTAGATTATAGAAACGGAGGAGAATAACAAGACCGCGCCGTGCACATGTCCCAGCGCGATTAAGGCAGAGTCAACCTGAAATTCAGTAAGGCATACTTCTTAATTTTATGTAACGAAAGCCTTACATGTTATTTCAGGTTGCCTTCAACTTACTTTCAGAACTGTATATTGAAAGTTAGGTGCATAGTTTATTTTATTTAAGTTGAGAAATGCTTATTTCTTACTTAAGATAAGTAAGTGCTTTATTCAAGATCGTATGTATACTTAAATTTAGTTGCTTCCTTATTTCAAGTCAAATTTGAAATTAAGTCGAATATAACTCTAAGTATTCGTTTTTACTGTGTACTCTGAGAGGTTGCCCGGTATCCCAGAGTCACTGTTTAAGACACTTCACCCAGGTGCCATTCAGCTTTCGGCACGGTTGTTACGCCTCCACCTATATATATCCCCCAGTAGCACCGCGGTAAATCACACCTATGGCCACGCCTCACAACCGTGAGATGGGTGGTCATAGGCAACGACAAAATCACAACGACAGGCCGGCGAAACCCTCGTGTGTCTTGAGGACACGAAGCGACCCAAGGATGACAGCTTTCTGCATCCATCTCGCAAGTGCCTTGGCATATTTTTGGCACGCGGGTATGGCTTCAAGGTTACGAACCAGTGATAGTTTCGCACCTCTGAGAGCAAGTATCACAAGGACAATTACTTGTACCGAATATTTTGGGTACAGTCGTTGTAGCTCTCTTTTAAGGTCTTGATACCTCTCCTCTTTTTCTTTCTCCTTTGCAGTGATGTTGTATTCGGACGGAGCCGAGCATTCGATCACGAATATAGTTCATTTCTCGAAGTCTTGGAGAAAATTGTCAGGCCTCGAGTGCGCAACGGAGACTGCTGCCCGAAAATCGTAGTTCCAGAAAATTTGGCACTTCTCGTTTCGGACAATCGACTCTATCTCCCTTGGAGCGTTCGGCAGGGCAGGGTCGCGGCCAACACCGTAAGAGCGACAAAGATGGTAATAAAGCACTCTTAGGGCCGCATTATGTCTGTAGATATACGTCGTTCCCGCGTGGGTCGGACACCCTGATAGTATGTGTTCTAGGTACTCGGCGTGTGCATGACATGCTCTGCACCTATCACTGGGAACTTCTTGACATAAAATCCGCTCACGGTATGCTAAGGTGGAAATGACACCGTCCTGGCATGCGAAAATAAAACCCTCTGTACCTGAATTAAGCCCTGATGATTTGAGGAAAGCAAAAGTTTGCTCCTTCGACAAGGACTGTTTTTCTACATTTCTGTGAAAGTTTCCGTGCATTTTCTTGTCGAGTAGCTCTTGGTGAAAATTTTCAACATCTGCTTTCTTCACTTTGGTTTTTAGAAGTGAAGCATCTAGATGAAGTAATGCACTTTCCTCACTTCTGATGTTAAAATTCAGGCCAAGGGTCTCGGCCGCTTGCTCCGCGGCTTTGTAAAGGAACGCTCCTTCGCCAATCATCTCGTGATTCCTGACCATCTTTAGGAGAGGATCTCTGCCATTCGCAACAATGTAAGCTGTACTTAGAATAATCCGGTTATGAAGACACTGGAGATTCAGAAGTCCGCGTCCGCCTTGACGGCGTGAAATATATAATCGTGGAACTGACGAATTAATATGCAAGGTTTTATGCATATGCATGATCTTACGTGTGATGACATCAAGGACCTTAAGCTCGTTCTTCGTACATTGAACTACCCCAAACGAGTAGAGTAGAAACGGCACGGCAAGCATGTTAGTCGCAGATACCTTGTTCAACGCCGACAGATTGGAAGACCAAATCTGTCGAAGAAGATGCTTGTATCTGCTTCGGAGAGACTCCTTCACTGATATTATGTCCTGAATGCGGTTTTGAGGCACGCCCAGGTATGTATATGTCTCTCCAGTATTAAGATGTCTGATAACACTTATATCCACAAGCTCACGGTCCTTGGGAACGCCAGTAATCTTTCCTTTCTTCAGATTAATTTTGGCACACTTGTCCAATCCAAAGTCCATCCCAATCTCTCCTGTGTACTTCTTGACGATATTTATAGCAGTTTGAAGTTTGCTTTTACCAGAGGCATAGATCTTCAGGTCATCCATATAAAATACATGAATGACCTTATGCTCGCGCTGATTCGTGTCGCCACAGAGGTATCAAGGAGAATTTCTTAGTGCGATAGATAGAGGCAAAAGTGTGATGCAAAAAAGCAAAGGGCTCATGGTATCACCTTCAAAGACGCCCCTCTGGAAGGTGACGTTGTTCGTTGTCACACGATAATTTCTAGATGAGATAGTAAATCTAGTTTTCCAAAGAGGCATCAATCTCTCTATGCATCTCACTATGTGTGGATGTACCTTCAAGCTTTCCAACAGACAGATGATAAGTCTATGAGAGGTTAAATCGAGAGCTTTCCGGTAGTCAATCCAGGCCATTGACAGGACGCGCTGATGGGCTGCAGCGTCTTTACAGACACACCTGTCAATTAGCAGGTTCTCTCGACAGCCTGCTACACCTTTTTTTGAGCCACGTTGTTCGTACATCTCTCGCCATACAGGCTCAATTCGTCGAACAATCCTGTTGTTGAGGACAGCTGTAAAGATCTTATACAGCGTGTTTAAACAATTTATTGGCCTGCAATTCTCTGGGTTGGAAAAGTTGCCTATTTTTTGCAGGAGTATAGTGCGTCCTAACACCAGTCACTGCGGAATGGGCGTCTCCGACTTTAAATATGAGGTGAATATGCGGGCCAAATGTTGGTGTGTAAAAGTAAACTTCTTCCACCAAAAGTTCTTGATACAATCTGGTCCAGCAGCGGAAAAGTTCTTCGTGCCTCTAAGTGCTTTTTTCACCTCTTCGGCAGTGATTGATGGACATTCCTCCTCAGATTTTATGAGGTTGTCGCAAAACTCCTTGAAGCGGATGATATTGTCAGTATCTTCTTTCAACTCTGGTGTTTTCGGGATCTTGTACACCTCTCTCCAAAAAGTCTCTACCTCCTTGGGCTTGGGTGGATTTTTGACAGAAACAGGTAGATCGCTGAAGAGGCGCGATGGGTCAGCGAGAAACTGTTGATTCTCCCTGATCCATCTCTCCCTCTTCTGTATTCTCCTCCTTGCGTCAGATAAAAGCCGTATTTTGTCAACAATATGCTGCTTGATTGTCAGCAGCTTTGACTTGTTTAGTGTATGATTCAAGATCCTTAGTTCGTGGGCGAACTTTCGAACCCTTTCCGTAAACGGTCTACCAGATGTTATGTAGTCAATCACACATTGAACACGGGACGCATTCTGTCTTGCCCATCCAATCTTCTTGTTCAGTTGATGCAAGCGTCTTTTGGTCTTTTGATCCATCGTTGGTTTCAGCCTTCGATTTGAATCAGCCAAAGTTCTCGCAGCACCATAAACTGAGCAATTGATGGTCCAGAGGTCGGACTCTTGCGAGATATCTCTACGAAGGAAGGCATCCATTTCAGCCAGATCTTGGGGCTTAAGAGGAACTTGCATGTTAATGTTCCTTCTAGTAATGAAATTGCGATCATCTCTCAGAAGGTGCCTGCTTTCTGCGGTTGGTCTCAATGTCGCTTCCTCATCTTCGTCTGCAGCTGGTACCACAGAGTGTGCATACGCGCCATAAAGCCTCCGCGAACAGGGATAATGCTGGCATCGTAGCAGTCTAGCACGTCATCCCTGAGTCGATCCGTCCACTCAATGTGGGCGTTTCGCCGGTTCGTCGTCGTGTTTCCATCTACATTATTTTCAGCACCCCGAACTCTAGGCTGATCGGCATTGTTTGCCGACCCATTGTCGGGTGCTCTGCGCGTTCGATTGTCTTGAACCGCATCTACAACATTTTGGTGTTTTTGTGGCTTCATTATTGTTCCCACGAGCAGCTAGGGAAAGGGTTAGTCCATCCTTGTAGAGCCCCGCGTGCAAGGATAAGGCTGATACTCTGAGAGGTCGCCCGGTATCCCAGAGTCACCGTTTGAGACACCTAACCCAGGTGCCATTCAGCTTCCGGCACGGTTGTAACGCCTTCGCTTAGGAGTTATTCCTTCGGGACCATCCCTGGGCAATTGTCCGGGACTGCTTATTAATTATTGTAACCATATTCAGCAGAAACCCTTGGTACAGGGACCCTCTATCCGCAACCCGAGGACGCGTTCGGTGGCTTTGTCATAGGCCCTTCGGTTCTATTCCAAAGGAATCGAAACCGAAAACCGATAATTTAAAAAAAAGGGTTAAAAAACCACCGCCGGGTTCCACTGAGAGCAACTGCCATCTAAAAAATGACACTGGCTCCCAGTAGAACGGCGGTAAATCACACCGAAGGCCATGTCTCACAACCGTGAGATAGGTGGTCACAGGGCACGATGAAATCACAACGACAGGCCGGCGAAACCCTCGTGTGTCTTGAGGACACGAAGTGACCCAGGGATAACAGCTTTCTGCATCTATCTCGCAAGTGCCTTGGCATATTTTTGGCACGCGGGTATGGCTTTAAGGTTACGAACCAGTGATAGTTTTGCACCTCTGAGAGCACCTATCACAAGGACAATTACTTGTACCGAATATTTTGGGTACAGTCGTTGCAGCTCTCTTTTAACCCTCCGCAGTCCTCGTTATTTTTACTACCTCCGCCGTCCTTGTGGGGCATTCGTGTCTACCCCTGCTCCATCAATACAGTTTGCGATGAAAAAATAATTCAAAAATTCTAAGGTATTATTCCGATCCTAAATTTTATCATCCAATTGTTTTTGAGCATAAATTTCTTTTTTCTGTTTTAAATAATTAAAATATTTAAGTATTATTATCACACTTGAAACATCAACTGGGTCATGAACGACCCACGAGGACGGCGGAGGGTTAAGGTCTTGATATCTCTCCTCTTTTTCTTTCTCCTTGGCAGTGATGTTGTATTCGGACGAAGCCGAGAATTCGATCACGAATATAGTTCGTGTCTCGAAGCCTTGGAGAACGATGTCAGGCCTCGGGTGTGCAACAGAGACTGCTGTCCGAAAATCGTAGTTCCAGAAAATTTGGCACTTCTAGTTTTGGACAATTGACTATATCTCCCTTAGAGCGTTCGGCAGGGCAGGGTCGCGACCAACACCGTAAGAGCGACAAAGATAGTAATAAAGCACTCTTAGGGCCGCATTATGTCTATAGATATACGTCGTTCCTGCGTGGGTCGGACACCCCGATAGTATGCGTTCTAGGTACTCAGCGTGTGCATGACACGCTCTGCACCTATCACTGGGAACTTCTTGACATAAAACAAAAAATGCGGTGACGGTATGTTCAGGTAGAAATAACATCGTCCGGGCATGCGAAAATAAAATCCTATATACCTGAATTAAGCCCTGATGATCTGAGGAAAGCAAAAGTTTGCTCCTTAGAGAAGGACTATTTTTCTACATTTCTGTGAAAGTTTCCGTGCATTTTCTTGTCGAGTAGCTCTTGGTGAAATTTTTCAATCTCTGCTTTCTTTACTTCGGCTTTTAGAAGTGAAGCATCTAGATGGAGTAATGCACTTTCCTCACTTCTGATGTTAAAATTCAGACCAAAGGTCTCGGCAGCTTGCTCCGCGGCTTTGTAAAGGAACGCTCCTTCGCCAATCATCTCGTGGTTCCTGCCCATTTTTAGGAGAGGATCTTTGCCATTCGCAACGATGTAAGCTGTACTTAGAACAATTCGGTTATGAAGACACTGGAGATTCAGAAGTCCGCGTCCGCCTTGACGGCGTGAAATGTATAATCGCGGAACTGTGGTGATATCAAGGGCCTTAAGCTCGTTCTTCGTCCATTGAACCACCTCAAACGAGTAGAGTAGAACCGGGACGGCAAGCATGTTAGTCGCAGATACCTTGTTCAACGCCCTTCACTTGATGTTACGTCCTGAATGCGGCTTTGAGACACGCCCAGGCATGTATAGGTCTCTCCAGTATCAAGATGTCTAATAACACTTATATCCACAAGCTCAGGGTCCTTGGGAACGCCAGTAATCTTTCCTCTCTTCAGATTAATTTTGGCACACTTGTCCAAACCAAAGTCCATCCCAATCTCTCCTGTGTAATTCTTCACAATATTTATAGCAGTTTGAAGTTTGCTTTTACCAGAGGCATAGATCTTCAGGTCATCCATATAAAATACATGAGTGACCTTATGCTCGCGCTGATTAGTGTCGCCACAGAGGTATCCAGAAGAATTTCGTAGTGCAAGAGATAGAGGCAGAAGTGTGATGCAAAAACGCAAAGGGCTCATGGTATCACCCTGAAAGACGCCCCTCTGGAAGGTGACGTTCTGCGTTGTCACACGATAATTTCTAGATGATATAGTAAATCTAGTTTTCCAAAGAGGCATCAATCTTTCTATGCATCTCATTATGTGTGTATTCACCTTCAAGCTTTCCAAAAGACAGATGATAACTCTATGAGAGGTTGAATCGAAAGCTTTCCGGTAGTCAATTCAGGCCATTTATATATATATATACAATTAATAAAACCGCTACAAATACGGAAAAAGTAAATTGGACGATTTACAATGTGAAACTGTAAGTTTGTGATTTCCACTTTCAAATTGTAAAAATAACAGATTATAGACATTACCATGCGAAACTGTAAATTTCACTTAATTCGATAGCCAAAATTACCTTTTTGTGAGAAGGAAAAAATTGCACATCTTACAGTGTCAGATCGTACGATTTATATTGTGCCGCTACATCAGGTGTTGTCTGAGAGTTAAAAAAATCTGATCGAAATTTAATATACATGTAAGTAAAGTCATTTGGATATATCGTAAATTAATTTTAATATACCATTATGTTGTATAATTTATGTACATGTATGTATATTAAAGTCGGTAAAACAGAGTGCGTGAAAACACCAAGTTCTTTGATGCCTTCAAATCTTGTTAAATATTAACAAATAAAGTATTAACCTTAAATTTGTTGACTAAACTCTTACTTATAATTAGAGTGCAACGTACGGGTGAAATTTTTTCTAAAATTCGCTGTGAATGTAAGAATTTTAACGTGAGTTCAGGTGCTTGGGGGTTAGGTTTCTTAGTTATTTGCGTAATTGAACTTTTCGACTTAAAAACCAGTGTAATTTATATTTATCTAGGAGAAAATATTATGTTTTATTATTAATAATTGAAAGTTACTGCCAAAATTCTTTTTAATTTGTGTAAAGTGCAAATATCTGACATTTCTAATAAATGATCAATATGCTGTATATGAAATTTAATATACATAGGGCCGGTTCCACCAAACTCGGTTAAATCAGTGGTTAACTGACGGCGGGTTAAAGTTAACGCCATAGTTAAGCTTGGGTTACCCTGTTGTGCGTTCCACCACATTTTTCGTGGGCGCGGTTAGCTAACCAGATAGTCGTTTCGAAGTAACTCCTATTTTACTTTAAATCATTCGTGTGATTAGCTACCCGTCGGTCGAATGGAAAGCAAAGCAATATGTCCGTGCGCGCCAAATCCAGGTAAGGTTCACGCCACGCTCGTGTCTACACTAACCTAAAAAAAGTGAATGTTGGTGTATGTTTTGTTCGTGATATATTAATATATCACATATAAATTCAAAAACATCTTTTTCGACTTCGTCATCAGACGATCTCAGAACTTCTTCCAAAAACTCCATATTTCACAACGACAATGCAGTTTTTAGGTTAGAGGACGATTAAGTCGCCTTAACCGATCAATTTTGACCGGTTAGATTTAACTGTGGTTAACGCGAGTTAACCGGCCGCCAAAAAGTGGTGGAACGCGTAACTAGGTTTAACGGAGGATTAACTTTTTAATCGAGGTTGGTGGAACCGGCCCATAGTCTCTTAATGGCGATTTCGTATACCGATGTTTTAGATTTTATATACAAATGTATATTAAATGTATATTAAAATTGCAAACATAACATAAAGGTTATTCATATTTCAAAATAGTAATATTCTATAATACTGAGCTATGAATTGTACTTCAACATTTCAAATCATAAGATCTCCTTCTATTCTTCATGGTTAATCGTTTGTGTTGATTTTCAGTTTAAATTAAATAATTGAAGTTATTCAGAGAAGGTGTAAACTTTTGATATTTTCTCAAAAAAAATTGTTTAAACAAATGAAAATTGTTTTGAATATTATGAGTAAGCAATGAAAACTCTCAAGATAAAAGGAGCTACTGAAATTTCTTGAAAAATTCGCAAAAGAACTGCACTTTTCTGCATTATTCTGGTCAAAAGTTACATCTCAACAATGAAGAATTATTTAAATAATTAAAAATAAAGTGAATTGATAGTGTTGAGCTTGGATTTAAACTAATTGGTTCATGTTACTCAGAGAATGTGTATATTTTTCATATTTTGTCTAAAAAAAAAGAATAAATAAGTGGAAATTGTTTAAAAAATGACGGATAAGTAGTCAAAATACCAGATATACCATAATGCTATCGAGTTTATTGACAAAACTACAGTTTTCTGCCTTATTTTAATCAAAAGTTACATTCAAACAATAACAAATTGTTTAAACAATTAACAACAAATTGAATCAATCGAAAAAAAACTTATTAATTTTGTTTGGGAACCTCACAAAATGAGCCATTCCCCTAAACGAAATTGGAACTTTGCCTTTTTTTGAATTACCCTATTGATTGTAAGTACATAAAACGTCTTCGACAGAAAATATTTTACTCAAGTGTTATCAGAAAAGATTTTGCTTGATGAGAAATGAATTTAGAAATTCAGTTAGAAATAACGAATTTTCTACACTCACCTTTTCATAAATTGTGTAAAATCAAAGAATAAGAAGATATTTCTAAGTTGGCCCAGTGTTTTCAGCGAAAAAGCTGGGCAGCAACATCCAATAAGTGCTTTCACATAGTTCAGCTAGTTAAAATGCGTGCGTTATATTAGGTAGATAGATATATAGATTATAGATAATTAGATGATAGATAGGGCCTTATAGATCGTTTAGGTCAATTAGGCAGGTAAGCTTTGAATCCACAGTGAGTGGGATATTTAAAAGCGTTTAAGCAAGCTATTGCATGTGTGAGCAACCGTGTGTGCTATTGTTTTTTAATAAAAATAAATGAAATGTGATAATATTTAAAATAATTTTTTGTGGCAAATCTGCCATGAATTTAATATTCTTTAAAGTTTCGAACTGCTCCAGCAACAGTTTGTTACATTCTCATCAGAGAAGGTATTATATTTGTGTAAAATTTGACCTCTCCCTCCCCGCTTTTGTCAAATGTCCACGTTCTGAAATCCTTCGAACTCAAAAAACAGGTTTTCACGAATGTCTGTGAGCACGATCTGTGAGCCAACGGCGCTACCACGCTGAAAAAACCAGTTCTCGTCAGATCACTGAAGTTAAGCAGCGTTGGGCGCGGTTAGCACTTGGATGGGTGACCATTCGAGAATACTGCGTGCTGTTGGCCCATCGTGGGTGTGGTGAGCCCACACTTGTAGTTATTTATAACTACAAGAAAACTATCCACCTAGAAAAACTACCCGAATCGGGTAGTGTCACGCCTACCCTGAAAGGGAAATGGCTTAATGGTATACTACTGTGAGCACGATAACTTTTGAAAGAATTAATCTATTAGATTGGCCTTTGGTACACTCTTTTAGTGTCGAAAACTGAAGGTCATGTTCGTTAGGCAGCTATTTTGGATAAAAATTCAAAAAGGTCGAGCATTTTCAAAATTTTTGAGACATTTTTTTTCAAGATTTTAAAATTCTATGTACGGCTATTCGTAGTACCTGGAAATTTGAACAATTTTTTTCTTACGACTTTTTTAATAAAAAGAAAATTATCAGAGTTATAGCATTTTCAAACTTCAAAAAACAAACGAAAATGAAAATTTTAAGCCAAACAACGGACGATATGAAAAAAAAGTCATGAAAATAAAAAAGTTGCTTTTTGAAATTAGTACAAGATTATCATCATAACATTTCAAATTTTCTTGAAAAATCAAAAATTCAAATTTCGATCGCACAAAAAATAATGAAAAATCAACAATTTCATTTTGCGGTCAAACTATGCAAGATGCGAAAAAAGATGAAAAGACCAAAATTGTGCACCCAAAAAAGATCTACGAACTTTTTATTAATTACTTTTTGATAGGACGCTTATTTTTTGTTTTATTCGTTAAAAAACATTAAAAATTAAAAAATTAATTTTTTGGACAAACGACACAAGCTACGATAAAAATAAATAGACAAAAGTTGTTCACCCAAAAAAGAGCTACAAATTTGTTAGTAATCGTTTCTATATAGGATACGTAGTTTTTTGAGGAGCCCACATATTCCGAAGTATTCCTAGATATTTACAAATATTTTGAAATATTATATTCCCCAATTTTCCGATTCATCCCTTCCGTTCACCGATTGTATTCGTATAGCATCCTATAGCTTTTCATCTGGAGCCTTTGCCGATGTTTAGTCATAGTCGAGGTCAGAGTCAGTGATGCGCAAGCGCCAATCTAGTCATGATCTTCACTTGACATGTGATCGTATCAATACATTAATAAAAAGGAAATTTTCGCCTTATTTTGTAAAAAGCATGCACTTATAGTGTTGCGATTCAAAATAGATCTACCAGTCTATTGATAATTTTTGTAGTGGATTATGTCTCGGATTATGTAGATTTTCGGAAACATAACCATACAATGAATAACACTTTTTAGGTTATGTAACTGTGTGCATCGTGTTTATTGTTAGCGAAGCCGGTACAAACAAAAAATTTGTTTAGAAATGGTAAGCTGCTCTATATTTTCTATATTTATTATATTTTTAGTGATTGCTATATCGCTAAAGATTGCGGTTTTTTTATACAGAATAAGTCTACTCAGACAGAAATGGATTTGTGGCAAGAAGTTTTTTTATTAACAGGCATTGATATTCCGTTGCAACTGCGGAATATTTTAAAAGGTCTTGGATATGATAACAAAAATTTGCTCTCAGAATTTTGTGAGAGTAAGTCAGAAGCTACTTTTAAGAAGGTAGAGGAATTCATAAGGACTAGAATGTCTATTATCCTAGAAAGCTCCGAAAAAGAAGCATATTTTGGAATCTTCAAAACTAAACCTGAATTGTTTGGACTTTTAGAAGGTAAGTTGAGTAAAGTTCCGACCATATACCACGTGGACAGTGTTCTACCGCTGACTACCCCCCCCCCTCACTCCTTGCGGACAAGCTTGAACTTTTGACGGACCCCCCCCCCTCCCCGTCTCTTCTGACCACGTGGACTTATTTCATATTTTATACCAATATGGATATTCTTGATATTTAAAAGCTACGAAGCCAAAAGAAGCTGTGAATTGGCTGAAAATTCAGTTTTCTTGAAAACATAAGCTTCATCGTACAAGGTAGGAAGTCCATACAAAAGGCATAAGCATCAGACTCACCATACTATTGACACTATTTCGCACTTTTTTTGAGCGACGACACTATTTTGCTACTATTTAAAAAAAATTAAACTAAATATACTATTTTTTACGATTTTTTGCTAATGCCACTATTTTTTTAATTTACCTTGAAAAAAAATTTTCAACTTCTTCGCTAATTGGCTAAAATAATATGTGCGCCAATGCAACAAATTACAGCATACCGGAAAATTGTCTCAGCGGCTGATTAGGGGTCGTACATAAATTAGGTAAGTTTTTCTTTTTGAAATTCTGTATCACATACCCCTTTTGTAAGTTAAATTTTCAAACAAAAAGAAGAATTTTTAAAAAATACATCAATTTTGAACCAAATAGTTGAATTTTTAACCATAAAGATGTATTTATAATAAGAAGACGAATTTTCAAAATAAGCCCATACATTTTCAACTAAATGGTTTGAACAATGGATTTGATGTTAGTCCAAATTTTATTTGAATGATTTTTCGTTTATATTTGCTTCGTTTCTAAAATTTTTAACTAAATAATTGAATTCTTATACTAAAAAATCAATTTTAACCAAAAATGTTATAGTTAAATTTTCATTTAAGAGAATTAGTTTTGAATAAAAAAGACGAATTTTCTACAAAATAGTTGAATTTTAAGTTGAAAAAATGATTTTTTTTATTCAAAAATACGAATTGAATTTTCAACCTAAAAAGATGAATTTTCAACGAAACATGTAATAAATTATATTTGATAAAAAAAACTTTTCATTTAAAATAAACAACAGTTGGATTTTACCAAAAAAAAGGAATTTTCAATAAAAAATTGATTTTCTATAAAAAAGAGGCGAATTTTTAACATAATACATACATTTGCAACCAAATTGTTCAATTTTTTACGAAATGGTTGAATTTTTAAGCGGAAAATCATGGACTTTTACCATACCCCCGCCCCCTTTCCAAAACTGTCCACGTGGTATATAGATGGCCCCTGAAATATTTTGCTTGCTTGATAACTCATTGATTTTTTTCAAGAATATTTCAATCCAAATTTTATGTGTTTATGAACAGGTCATAAAGCACTTCTGAAGCGTGTAGGCAAGCACTTCCTGGAGGCTTCAAATAGACAGAGGCGGACTACCGGGACGTCTCCTTTCTTTGACCAACCAAATTTTCCAGACCATGCAACCTCTCCTTCAATGAGAACTCCGACCATAACTCATCGTGTAACTCCAACCGTAACATTACTAGAAGAAAAGAATGTACAATCTCATTTGGACGAATTTCTTCTAAAGTATATTGAAGCTACTTTTGAAGTTTCCTCTGGACCCAAAAGTTTCGATTTTCAGTCCGATGGGAAGGAAGGGTATTCTACAAAAGTGAAATGTCTTTTTTGTATGACTAATTTTACTATAAAGAAACAGGGAACAGGGCCATGGCAAATTAATAACTACTACAGGCATATGAGAAATTGCAATAAGAAAAATAATAATTCAGGGCCTCAGGATATTATGTCATCTTTCATGAAACAGTGCCCCAAACAAATTGCTTCCGAAGATATAAGTAGTAGAAGTGTTGATGGAAATGTTTTTGATCCACTTGAACATGTTGAACTTTTCGTTGAGAAACCTGCACTACCTGATAGGGATGGCCGTCCGGCTGAAAAGAAACCTGCATCGTCAGATGAAACCGAAAATAATGCTGCTAGTACTGAGAAAACTGTGCAAAAATAATCTCTGGCAGTAGAACAAGTTCTCAAATATGTACCTGATGATGAACCTCTGAGCAGACTTAAAAAAAGGCGAAAAAGAGGAACCGAATTGATAGCGATTCTGATAATGATAAAGAATCTAACTCAGAACAGAATATTAATCAATCTACTGAAAATGACACTTTTTTGTTGTAGAAGAGGAGCAGTGTGTGGCGGCTGTCTCTCAGAATATTGACAATTCAGTTGATCAGGTATGTCACAAGAAAGTCGGAGCCACAGACTGGAGTAGGTCAGGTAGAAATAAAAAAAAACTGTATAAAAGTGCCTCCAGTTGCTTTGCCATTACAGATTTTTATCCCACGAGAGACCTACCTTCAGTCCTACAAGAAAATACAGCATTAAGACTAAAGGTTGAACACTTAACTGCAATTAAAATGTCCTAAAAGCAAAAAACCCAATATATATATATATATACCATTAAACCATTTCCCTTTCAGGGTAGGCGTGACACTACCCGATTCGGGTAGTGTTTCTAGGTTTTTCTTGTAGTTATAAATAACTACAAGTGTGGGCTCACCACACCCACGATGTGCCAACAGCACTCATGTCAGTATTCTTGAATGGTCACCCATCCAAGTACTAACCGCGTCCAATGCTGCTTAACTTCAGTGATCTGACGAGAACTGGGTTTTTCAGCGTGGTATGGCCGTTGATGATCTAGAATGATCTAGAAAATATGAGCAATTTCATGGTAAGTTTGATAACAGATGGAAAGAAGAACAGCCAAAACAAGAATCACAGACAGAGATATACAAGTGATATCAAATTGATGGCACGCTATATATTCCAAGTTGGAGGACCGAAACAGTACAACTTGTTAAGGAGTAATCTTCCCGGTTCGAAGCGTGTTTACGCTCGTAATAAACAAATTCCAAGTGAATGTGAGATACGCTTTGACCAGTTGTCCAAGTTTCTTTCTACAAGAGGCTACCCAAAGAAAATATGGATCAGCGAAGATGGAACCAGAATCATACATCGAGCACAATATGACACAGCTACTAATCAGATCGTTGGTTTCGTTCCCAATCTTAATTCTGAAGGATTACCAAAAATTGGATCGTTCCCAGCTAATTCAGCAGCACAGATGCGTAGCTATTTTGAAAAGTATCCACTAAGTAATTATGCCTATTGTTTCATGGCGCAACCATTGTGTGACAAAGCTCCTACCTTTTGCGTTGCACTATTTGGCAGCAACAATAAGTTTCAAGCTGTTGATGTGGCTAATAGATGGAAGTGGATGTCTAAGGAAGCTAAGAAATATGGTATTTCCATTTTGGACTATTCCTCAGACGGCGATACTCGACTTTTAAGTAGTATGCAGAAATACACCTTTTCCATCGAACAGTCAGGTAAGTGACCTTCGAGGTGGCCATGGTTCAAAGCTTGCGAGTTAAGTTTCAAGATTTGTGTGCAAGATCACATGCATGTTGGTACCAAATTAAAAACAAGATTTTTGAAGGCTTCTATATTATTACCTTTAGGTAATGATATAATTTCCGACCAATGGAAAAGATGTATCAAGAAAATGTCGGAAATCTGTTGAATGATCATATTGCTGGAAGTACTGGTACTGCTACTTATCTAAAAATGAGCAGAGATATCATTTCCTCCTACATGGACAAAACTTTGCGTCCAGAAAAAAGAATTTTCCTTATTTGGCGATGGATATTTTTTCTTCGATTGTGGCGAAAATGGCCTAAAGATAATGGCTATTTACTTAAAGAAAATTTTCTGACGATCAACACTTACATGTAGTAAACATGTGCTTACATGTGCATTGAAATAAATGGCAATGCACTCATTCAAGTCATTAATGCACTCCGCGCCACAGAAGAGGATTTTCTTTTTCTGCCTTGGTTGTAGCAGCCAAAGTTGTGAATGATTCTTTCGCTGTGCAAGATCCATGACTTCCACCTTGTCAACTGTTGTCAATTTCACAATGCTAGAACTCTTACACCGTATCCGTCGAATTGAGTTTCAAGATGAAACGGAAGTTACTCTTGGTGATAAGTATTCCTTTCCATCTAGTCATCGCTCACCGAAGACTCAATCTGAAGAATCTAAAATGTTTATATTACCAAATAATGACATCGAAACAGTAATTTCTGAAGCCAAGTCATTTGCCCTTTTTCGTGCTAAAAGTGTTGGAATGACATTTTCAGAGATTCCGAAACCTGCATTCTGTCTCGAATCTTTTGTATCTGAGCCTGATGTGGACGAAGACGAATGATGTTAACCAGTATTAACAGACATTAGTAATGACGAACAATTTGAAGAACAGGTTGATATCAATGTAACGGAAACTGAGTTTCAAGATGTATGCGAAGATCTATGCATAGTATCCAGTGGTGCTCTAGGAATTAAAACTTTTGAGAAT
The DNA here is from genome assembly GCA_932195095.1 of Andricus curvator. Lineage (NCBI taxonomy): Eukaryota > Metazoa > Arthropoda > Insecta > Hymenoptera > Cynipidae > Andricus > Andricus curvator. Next base: position 17,137 of record CAKNYM010033046.1, read on the forward strand.
GTTAATCTTTCACCGGATAGTATATGCGTAAAAGTCTTGGATGGTCTTCAGGTCCCAGTGATTATAAAGAAAACAACATTATGTTATCTCTTCAATAAAGATGGCACAAAACTTAGCAGTGACCGATTACAACGAGTAAAGGCTCCTGAAGTTGAGGGATCTTTTAATACTCCATATCCGGAAACAGCGTCAATAACCAGAGAAGAAACCGTATACGACGATGACTGGCTATCATAACATATCGTACATGTAAGTATATATATATATATGTAATTTAATGTACATAATTTCAATATATTCCGAAAAATTCTCTCATTCCCTCATATTCCTACATATTCCCTCATATTCCTTCATATTCCCATATTCTTCATATTCTTTGTATTCTCAAATATTCCGATATATTCTCTATATTCCCGAATATTCTTTAGGGAATATATTCCTCGTACACGAAAAATCAGAGTTGTCGACCCCTCGGTTTAGGGTCAATCCGCAAGCAGTAGAACACGCTCATTTTCTGCGGTTACCATGAAAAATTGTTGTTTTTTGTATGGGATAAGCACTTTTTTTAATTATAAAAACAAGACAATAAAAATACATTTGTTTCAATATCAATGCATGTTAGGAATTATAATAATATAAATTTATTGAAATGATACATTTTTTAGGGTAGCTGACAATAAAAATTAATACAAAAAAGTAAAAATATTAAAGTAATCATGAAAAATAAAATTTGTACTTTATTTTTCAATATCTGAATAAGCTGTCCCAGACCGAGGTACATTATTTTTTTTTCAAACTTTTTCTCGGGTGAACCCGGTTTTTCGTCATAGCCACGGACTAAGTCAAGTGACTGATGAGATGAGGATGTTATAAGTTAGTTTAGTACGATGTTTGAAATCATTTGCGATGATGTTGTAGGTACAAAATTAGGAGCATGGTGTAGTTTGCAGTTTGTCTTCACCGCTGTTATCCTTACACAGCGGCCGTGAGTGTTGGAGGTGACAACAGTCGCCTCTGGATGCTTTCTTAGAGCTACCATGTATCACGCCATAGGTTCTTAGTCACTTGCTTCCTGATGGTCTAGGAAGTTTCTTACAATGCGACAGGTGTTTAA
>CAKNYM010033053.1:9138-23093 GCA_932195095.1 Andricus curvator
TATATATATATATATATATATATATATATATATATATATCACTGTTTCTCCTCCAACAAGATGATTACATTTTTTAAATATATAAAGCAATTGACTTGATGTCTGAGAATTGCCTGAACGGAATACAAAAACATACATTTCAATATAAGTAATTATTTTCTATGTTTGAAAATATCTTGCGTTAGAATTAAAATAATCCTTGGATAGTGTGTGCCGACGTTTCACATCGCATTCACTTTCAGAAAAACGATATATACTTTATAGACGTTTTAAAATATAATTTACAGCTATATATTTATAATAACATACCTTAAATTTCTTCATTATCGGTGCTCTCAAATGGTGTAACAATAGTTTTACCACAATGTCACCATTAACGATTGTCATTTGCTGAAATGACACCTTTTGCTGGTGAAATCCTGCAGTTATGTGTCAAACATAATTTTTATATATGTATATATATATATATATATATATATAATTTGAAAAAAAAGTTAAACAACCCCCGCAGGGTCCCACTAAGAGCGACTGCCATCCAAAAAATGTCAATAGTCCCCAGTAGCACCGCGGTAAATCACACCTATGGCCACGTCTCACAACCGTGAGATGGGTGGTCATAGGCAACGACGAAATCACAACGAAAGGCCGGCGAAACCCTCGTGTGTCTTGAGGACACGAAGCGACCCAAGGATGACAGCTTTCTGCATCCATCTCGCAAGTGCCTTGGCATATTTTTGGCACGCGGGTATGGCTTTAAGGTTACGAACCAGTCATAGTCTCGCACCTCCGAGAGCACCTATCACAAGGACAATTACTTGTACCGAATATTTTGGGTACAGTCGTTGTAGCTCTCTTTTAAGGTCTTGATACCTCTCCTCTTTTTCTTTCTCCTTTGCAGTGATGTTGTATTCGGACGGAGCCGAGAATTCGATGACGAATATATTTTGTTTCTCGAAGTCTTGGAGAACAATGTCAGGCCTCGAGTGCGCAACGGAGACTGCTGCCCGAAAATCGTAGTTCCAGAAAATTTGGCACTTCTCGTTTCGGACAATCGACTCTATCTCCCTTGGAGTGTTCGGCAGGGCAGGGTCGCGGCCAACACCGTAAGAGCGACAAAGATGGTAATAAAGCACTCTTAGGGCCGCATTATGTCTATAGATATACGTCGTTCCTGCGTGGGTCGCACACCCTGATAGTATGTGTTCTAGGTACTCAGCGTGTGCATGACACGCTCTGCAACTATCACTGGGAACTTCTTGACATAAAATGCGGTTACGGTATGTTAAGGTGGAAATGACACCGTCCTGGCATGCAAAAATAAAACCCTCTGTACCTGAATTAAGCCCTGATGATTTGAGGAAAGCAAAAGTTTGCTTCTTGGACAAGGACTGTTTTTCTACATTTCTGTGAAAGTTTCCGTGCATTTTCTTGTCGAGTAGCTCTTGGTGAAAATTTTCAACCTCTGCTTTCTTCACTTTGGTTTTTAGAAGTGAAGCATTTAGATGAAGTAATGCACTTTCCTCACTTCTGATGTTAAAATTCAGGCCAAGGGTCTCGGCCGCTTGCTCCGCGGCTTTGTAAAGGAACGCTCCTTCGCCAATCATCTCGTGTTTCCTGACCATCTTTAGGAGAGGATCTCTGCCATTCGCAACGATGTAAGCTGTACTTAGAACAATCCGGTTATGAAGACACTGGAGATTCAGAATTTCGCGTCCGCCTTGACGGCGTGAAATATATAATCGCGGAACTGACGAATTGATATGCAAGCTTTTATGCATATGCATGATCTTACGTGTAGTGACATCAAGGGCCTTAAGCTCGATCTTCGTCCATTGAACTACCCCAAACGAGTAGAGTAGAACCGGGACGGCAAGCATGTTAGTCGCAGATACCTTGTTCAACGCCGACAGATTGGAAGCCCAAATCTGTCGAAGAAGATGCTTGTATCTGCTTCGGAGAGACTCCTTCACTGATGTTACGTCCTGAATGCGGTTTTGAGGCACGCCCAGGTATGTATAGGTCTCTCCAGCATTAAGATGTCTGATAACACTTATATCCACAAGCTCAGGGTCCTTGGGAATGGCAGTAATCTTTCATTTCTTCAGATGAATTTTGGCACACTTGTCCAAGCCAAAGTCCATCCCAATCTCTCCTGTGTAGTTCTTGACAATATTTATAGCAGTTTGAAGTTTGCTTTTACCAGAGGCATAGATCTTCAGGTCATCCATATAAAATACATGAGTGACCTTATGCTCACGCTGATTAGTGTCGCCACAGAGGTATCCAGGAGAATTTCGTAGTGCGAGAGATAGAGGCAGAAGTGTGATGCAAAAAAGCAAAGGGCTCATGGTATCACCTTGAAAGACGCCCCTCTGGAAGGTGACGTTGTTCGTTGTCACACGATAATTTCTAGATGAGATAGTAAATCTAGTTTTCCAAAGAGGCATCAATCTCTCTATGCATCTCACTATGTGTGGATGTACCTTCAAGCTTTCCAACAGACAGATGATAAGTCTATGAGAGCTTGAATCGAAAGCTTTCCGGTAGTCAATCCAGGCCATTGACAGGACGCGCTGATGGGCTGCAGCGTCTTTACAGACACACCTGTCAATTAGCAGGTTCTCTCGACAGCCTGCTACACCTTTTTTTGAGCCACGTTGTTCGTACATCTCTCGCCATACAGGCTCAATTCGTCGAACAATCCTGTTGTTGAGGACAGCTGTAAAGATCCTATACAGCGTGTTCAAACAAGTTATTGGCCTGTAATTCTCTGGGTTGGACAAGTTACCTTTTTTGGCAGGAGTATAGTGCGTCCGAACACCAGCCACTGCGGAATGGGCGTCGCCGACTTTAAATATGAGGTGAATATGCGGGCCAAATGTTGGTGTGTAAAAGTAAACTTCTTCCACCAAAAGCCCATCGTCTTTGAAAGTTGTCATTGCAAAAGCTGACAATTTCGGTAAGTGAAGAGTCGATCGTAAAGGTTCAACCTCAGCTCTTTTCATCGATGTGACTTTATAACAGGATTAGTTAGCGTCCCCTGAATTATTATTATTCACTTTTCTGAAAAAGGGAATTATGGCTAAAGAACGCTTGCCGAAAAAGGGTCTGCTTTATGAGCTTATTGTGTCAGGACCCACTGGGATCGACTTTTATGGCCGAGCTGATGAGCGCTCCGCCCCGAAAATTAAACAGCTTAAGTCGTAGACCTGTCAAATTTCAAAAATTTACTCAAATTTGTTTTCATTATTGCAGGCTTATTTATATTTTTCCTAATCTGCTTTTTTAGAAAATATTATCTTCAACCTTCGAGGAAAATATTGTTAAAATTTCAGTATAAGATATATATTATTAGGGCCGTTATTAGGCTTTGAAAACAGTAGAAAACAGTGAAAATGGCACTTTTCAAGCAACCGTAATTAATGTTTTTCATGAATTTTTCCTTGAAAAAATGTTTTTATGTGGATTCTGAGAACCTCAAGAACAACATATTAAAAGTTCAAATTAAAAAGTGGATAACTTCGTGGTTAAAATCTTAAATGAAAAAAAAGTTGAGTTTGCCCGTGTTAATTACATAAGACGACCTAGACCAAGACTCTGGTCTGAACTATACTCTGTATCTGTAGGGAACCGTACAGAAGCAGACCCTTTTTTTCAAGTCTTCGCAGTTGGGGGCGACTTGGTAATGGACACGCTTCACCCTTTTTTTGTACTACTATTCCCTCACGAGACTTTAGCATAGCTCATTAAAGTCCAAATTATGCAAACTCAATTTACAGGAAAATATACAATTTTATCCACTCTTTATTGGTCCCAGCTTTATCAGTGTACTGAGCTCTTTCTTTTAAACCTTGATTCGTCTCGATATCTCCATTCAAGCCGGAGATCATTTTTGCTTGCATTAACAATTCTGGTGACGACAATTTTTAATATTTTCAAAGTTGGAATCCATTTACAAATAAACAAGTAATCCACTTGAATTTTTTCCATTTTTTCCGGACATTTTTGCGACATTAAGAACGGCTGAAAGTTGACCTTCCAAATCTAGGCATTGAAAACAGTGATTTTCTCCAGATTTGTTGCTCTTACAACAACAACAAATTCTTCACCGAGATACGAGAAACGTCATTGAACAGGTAGAAAGAATTCGAATCAGCCTTCCTAAATGCGAACTCAGTACGATTTTTTTTTCACTGAGATGGAGATACTTTTTCCCAACTATCAGGACTTTCTGTCCCGATATTAGTTACGTCGGCGTCAGTGCGCACGCGTCGGAAAGAAGCGCTATATATGCATGAGAGGGTTAGGGGGGATTATGGTTTGTCAAAAATTTAGTATATTGCTCAATATATTATAGCTTAACAACGGGGGGGGGGGGGTAAAAAAAGGGCCGCCTACCTAAAAAATGCCAGGGCCGCATTGATGTCCCAGTCCGTCCCTGCTGACATGATTTACAAAATAAAAAATTAATATAAAATGATAATACTTTTGAAATTGTAATCCTTATTTGATTTGTACATAAAATAAATTAGTGACAATATTAAAGGTTTGCCACAAAAATTAATTTTAATGTTAATTTTGTAATTAGATAAATATTTATTTTTCCAATTGATATTTCACATTCCAGTGTATTAAGTAAAGCTGATATAAATGTTTCTTTAAAATGGATAAAGAAACATGTATTAAATTTTCATTTTCTTACAGCAATTTTTTATTAAATAATTTGAAACAAATTAATCAATATTGATCCTAGGTTAGCAGTAAGGGATCGTCCATATATTGCGTAAGACGTTTTTCTTTTGTTTATATCGTTGTGTCCTTCTCAACTTCACAGAAATTTTATTCTCGTCTGTATTTAAACAAAAGAAAAACGTCTTACGTAATATATGGACGATCCCTAAACTGCACCAATCAATTCTATGTAAAAATTAACTCCAGAAACTTATACTAAATTTTCACTTACATTCAAAACTTTTTTTTCTTGGCAAATGTATAAATGTTAAGGTTGCAGGGTTATAAATAAAAGCATTGCTATTATTTTGCAACGATCAAAATCTAATAATTTCAGTATTTATTAAATTGATTTTTATATGAGGAACGCTTGCGAAGTTAAACAAAATCGAATATAACCGATAAAGATGATATAATTACTAATTAAGAGCCTTTAATGTTAAATGATTTTTAATTGCAACCTTCAAAATTAGGAAATTTTATTTTAAATTAGAAGTAATAACTTTTAATAGAAAACGTTCTAATTGGAATAATTTTTATATAAAAAAAATTAAAAACTTTGATTAGAATTTCTAATTAGAATTACAATTCTAATGCATAAAACAAGTCTTCACTCATTAAAATGTGTAATCATTTTTAAAGTCTAAGCATTTATGATTGAGAAAGTATTACAATAGGCCGAAATTTCACACCTCAGTTTTTGAACGGATCTCCACATTTTGAGACCCCCTAAAGCCGAAAATCAAGTTTTGGCAATGGCGTCTGTCTGTATGTCTGTGTGTCCATAAAAATGATAACTCTTGAAAAAATGAACGGATCAAATCGTCGAGCTTTGGCACACTTTTTTGTATTCTAAAAGAAAGAGCGAGTTTGTTAACCAACGACAGATACACGAAGAAAGTTTAAAAGAAGAATTGAAGCTTTTTAAAATATCTACAATTTCTCCCTCAACCATTTTTTGATAAGACCTGATGTTTGGGTTTTATTTCTCGAAAATAATATGCAAAAAATTCTACCAAATTTCTTCTGAGCATTTTTTGTTAGGATTTTGTCATTTTCGGTTTTATTTGTTGAAAATACTATTAAAAAAAAATAAAATGCAAATTTTCGGAAAAACCGCGTGAGATACGAAAAAAAGTTGTATGGTTGAATTGCAGCTTTTAAAATGTCCTTAAAAAATTTCTGAAACCATTTTTAGATGGAATTTGTCATTTTTGGTTTATTTATCTAAAATTTCCCTTTCTCTACTTCTTTAGGTGAGGAAATATTTAAAGGTAAACGACTAATCGTGAAATAAGGGCGGGTAGAAATATTATGTCAAAATATTTTGAAATACAATAAGAGGTATTTCAAGCAGTATTGTCTCAATATTTCCGAGAAAATGTTGGTCTTCAGCACTGTATACTACAACAGGTAAAGAGAAGTAGTTATTATACAATGCCGTGGAGGCTGGGGTCATTTTAAACTGTAAACAGTCATCATTAGAGATATGGGCGTGAAAATCTTTAATGGAAATTTTCATTTTTTTAATTCAAAAAATTTAGAAATGTTCAATCAGTTAATTGTAAAAATTTTCATCATAATAGATTGTAAGTTGGTACTATTAGTTTTCGTTATGAAAAAGTTTAAACAATTTAAAGTAAAAGACGTGTGGCCTAAACTAAACTATTTCAATAGTAAATATTTTTAACTTTATATCAAATATATTATAATTATATCGAAGTATCTGGGCTAACCGAAAATAATTGTGCTAACACTTTTTATTCAAATAATGTTTGCTTATTAGGGACCCTACTTAAATTACGTAACAGCTCAAGGAGGTGGGAGGGGCGAGATGTTTTGTTACGATTCGTTACGGAAGGGGGGGGGGGTCTTTCATTCATGTACGTAATTTTGAGAAATTCGCAAATGAAACAAATAACTCGCAGTAAGTGTACATAAATTTAATATGAATTTAACTGTACGCGCCAAAGAAATCTGGTGAGTGAAAAACCAACCTAGCCAACAACAATTTAAAGAAAAAAGTCAAGGAATTTTATTGGTCAGGGAAAAGTCAGGGAATTACCATAAAAAATCTTGTAAAAGTCAGTGAATTTCTACAACTTTAAATAACTGTGAAGAAGAATAAATATAAAATATTTTTATTCCGTTTAAAAAAGATTTTAGTATACAATTTTTACAAGTTTAACATTCTGGCAGTTGAATATTAACTTACATATTATTCTTATTAGTAATTTATTTGCCTTGTATTGATATTTCTTTTTTTGCAGTTGCTTCCTCTTGAAGATTATCTTTTGAGTTATAAATTGTATTACATCTTTGTTTGAAAATTCAACAATTTTGTTAAAAAATCATTCTTTTTGGTTGAAAATTCAACTGTTTTGTTCAAAATTCGTGTTTGAGGGTTAAAAATTCAAATATTTCCGTAGAAAATGTACTTTTTGTTCAAAATTCATATCTTAGTGTTGAACATTCAACATTTTCGGATGAAAATTCAACCATTTTTTTGAAAATTTGTCTTTTCAATTTAAAAATTCATTTAGTTTAGTAGAAATTGCATCTTTCTTGGATAAAAGTGAAACTGTTTTGTTACAAATTCGTCTTTTTGGGTTGAAAATTCAAATATTTTCGTAGAAAGTTTACTTTTTGTTTAAAACTGAATCTTATTGTTGAATATTTAACTGAATTCTTTTTTGGATGAAAATTCAACTATTTTTTTGTAAATTTGTCTTTTTAATTAAAAAATTTATCTATTTCAGTAGAAAAATGCGCCGTTCTTGGAGAGAAATGCTACTGTTTGGTTGAAAATGTAACAATTTTCGTAGAAAATTTATTTCTTGTTCAAAACTCTTATTTTGATACTGAAAAGTCAATAAAATCTGTTTTGGATGAAAATGGCATCTTTCTTGGATAAAAATGCAACTGTTTAGTTGCAAATTAATCTTCTTTGCTTAACTTTGTTAAGAAATAACTTTTTTGTCGAAGATTAATATTTTTAGTTGAAAATTCATGTCATTGTTTGAAAATTTAACTGTTTTATAAAAAATAATTTTTTTCTGAAAATTAATATTTTTTGGTTGAAAATTCCATTTTTGTACAGAATATTCGCATTTTGGCTTGAAGGTTCGACGTTTTGAATAAATTTTTTTTTCTTTCGCATGACTGAAAAATCTTTATTTGTTGAAATGTCGTCTGCTTGGTTTTAAAATTTATTTTTTTTTATGAAATTTATTTTATTTTTTGGTTGAAATATCAACTATTACACTTTTTTGTTCCAAATTCATCTTTTTAGGTGGAGAATTAAATTATTTTGTTTAAAACTCAAGTTTTTTTTAAAAGTAATCTTTTATAGTGGGAACTTAATTTTTTTACAATAAATAACAAAATTTGAAAATTTTAATTTTGTTTCTAAAATATTGTTTTATTCCGTATATAAAATACCCTATTTTAATATTTATTTTAATAAGAATGGTCAGGGGCAAATAGAAATTGGTCAAGGAAAAATCAGGGAATTTTTAAAAGCATATATTATCTTAAATATAAAAAGTTTACATTAGTTTCAAGTCCCATATCTTATTATTGATCGAAACCGTAAATTAATTACAGTAAGAGGAAGGGGGGAGGGTAGAAATATTTTGTTACGGCCCGTTACTGGGTGAGGGGGGGGGGGGGGTCTTGAGGAGGGCCTATAATCCGTTACGTAATTTAAGTACGGCTCCTTACTAATTCTCGTCATTTTCTAAAACATTGAGGACATCATCTTCTAAATTAGTGCAAGAAATTCAAGTATATCGAATATCTTAGGAAAAATAAATAGTAATAGGCAGTGTCTACGTGTACTATAGTTATTTGTGATACAAGTGCGCAAAATAGGTGATTGTGTGCGAGTGTGAATTTTGCAGCATAAGCCAAGCTTCGCTCGTGCACTAACCACCGACTCATGCTTCGAGCCGCAGGCGAATGATGCAATCACACGAGTTACCAATCACCTATGCGCACGTGTATCACACGCTATTTTTTGCAACGCCCGTCCGAAAAAGTTGTTAGGAGGAGGTAACGAAAAATACTAATTTTATATTGCATAAAGTGGAGTAAAGAAATTTTGTTGAAAAAAAACTTTAAAAAAAACTTTTTGAAATTTTTTTTTTAATGTTTGAAAAAAAATATTCTGAAAAAAAAAAATTTGTTGAAAAAAAATTTTGTGACAAAAAATTTTTGAAAAAAAAATTGGGCAAAAAAAAATTTTTGAAAAAAAAAATTTGGGAACAAAAAAATTTGTTGAAAAAAATTTTTTGGAAAAGAAATTATTTTAAAAAAATGTTGACGTTTATGCTCTTTTGCCGGGGGGAGGGGGGGGGGGGGGGTGCTACGAAACCCTAAAAACAAAACTTCAATCATTAAAACATTTGTTCAAGTTAAATCTAAATTTATTTCAAGAAGATACCAACACCAGTGTTTAAAGTTACCTATGCCAGTGTCTAAAGTACCTCATCTCGAAAGTGCGCATGCGCAACTTTTTCACCAGTGCCTAAAGTAAGCCATCTTCAAACTGCGCATGCGCGAAAATTATTCGCAGACAGTCTGCTCAAATAAGGTCCTTTGGGCACAATTTAAAAACATGAAAACGTCAACTTTAGAGGTGGGTGTTGCAAAAAGAAAATTAGGCTATTTGTGCCGAAAATTCTGTACAAATAGTCCCCTTTTCAGGTCCCGCTATTCTTATCCAACAAATTTTTTGTATACCTCTATTCGATGTTATCACGCATAATTATTAAAGAGTAGCCACTGAAACTTTAAAAAAAACATCACGTGCGTCCTAAACTACGACCCAAGACAGATTTATGTGTAAACATCTTCGGTAAACGTTAACTGAAATTGAAATCTTTCAAATTTTTACTTCAAGAAGAATACTTATCATCATTATTACATATCTAAGTACTCAAAAATTATAAGAAAAATATTGAAAATTGTTTCTTTTTTTTTTCAAATTAGACACAGCATATTTTCCTCCTGTTAGCCCTTAAATACTTGGCGGGAATTCTCAAAACAGAATGAAAAAGAAACCGAAAAAATGCAAAATAGCAATTTTCTAATGAATTCATACAACAAAGGGTATTTCTTGTGTTTTTTCAACATGAATTATTTTTAATCGATAAATGACCAGTTTCCAAATATTTTTTAAATATTTTACAATTGTTTAAACAATTATTATTCGTTTAAAAAATATATTTTGCTCTGTAAGACGTGGAAAATTATTATTTTCGAGATATAAATTGCAGAGAATAATAACTTGTTACAATTTGAGGGAGAAAGATTGTTTAAAAAAATGGAAATTGTTTAAATAATAAACAAATAATAAACAAATAATGATTGTTTGAATAATTTAAAATTTATTACAAAATACTTAGAAACCCGTCCCTTATCAATTAAAAATAATTCTTGTAAAAAAAATCCATAGAATACAGTTTTTAGTATGAATTTAATAGAAAAATGCTATTTTGCAGTTTTTGGGTCACTTTCCAAGCACAATGGCAATGGTTCCCGTATCCATGGCCTTATTTGATTCAAGGACATTTCTTTAGTTCAAAGAAGTGGTTTTTGTTTGAATAAAGATTTTTCTTTAATTTAATATGATTTTCTTCATTTGGAAGTTTCTTTTGGTTGAATAAAGAAATTATGTTAAAGAAACGGTTTCTTTAATTCTAGGCAAATATTTTTCTGATATTTTCATAAATATTTGCAGTTAAAATTAAATGCAATTTTGTTTAAATTTGATTAATATTTATTTCTTTATTGATTGCTTATGACGTGGTATTGACATTTGATATTCTAATATTGCTATTTATGGTCCTCGATTCCTCAAACAAAAGCAACGTAGCACTATTTTATTCGTAACTTTTTACTATAACTTAGATTTACAGAGAAAATTTTTATTCTGGAATTATACAGGCTAGCTTTAAAAGCTTTGAAATTAAAATGATTTGACTTATACAATACGACAATTTCAAGTCGGTTGTGTTTAAAATTGTTCAATTTTTGATGTTTTGATTTTAAACGTCTTAAAGTTAGAAGTCATTTCCGAGTTTTAATTTTTAAGACTTTTTTCTGTATGTTCAGAAATTGGCATTAATCAGAAAAAATGTGACAATACAATTTTCTCTATATGTACTTATATTATATACATATTTATAACTTAAGGATAATTGGAATTTTTTGATTTTTTTCGCAATATCGTCTTAAAGAACTTCCGAAAATAGTTAATCTTGGGGATTTAATTAGTTAATGACAATGTACATTCTTAATCACTCGGTGATTTAATAAGCTCTAGAGAAAAAAAAATATTACGTATCAGGCCGTTTAAAAAATACTTAACGCCTTTGCGGAGGGGGGCACCTCGAACCTCGAACCTCAGGCCCGAGCATCTAGGACACATACTATCTAGTTGTCCAACTCATGCGGGAACGACCTACATCCAAAGGCACAATGCGGCACTAAGAGTGCTTTATTACCATCTCTGTCACTCTTATGGCATTAGCCCAAATACCTCTCCGCTAAACGCTCCTAGAGAAATAGAGTCAATTGTCGAAAATGAGAGGTGCCGCATATACTGGAACTTCATATTCTCGACAATTGTTTCTGTTGCGCACTCGAGGCCTGACATAGTTCTCCTTGACTTCGAGAAACGAACCATGTTCGTTATCGAATTTTCGGCACCAGCTGACAAAAACGTCACAGCCAAGGAGAAAGAAAAGAAAGAGAGGTATAAAGACATTATAAGGGAGTTGCGACGGTTATACCCGGAATATTCTGTTAAGCTAATCGTCTTGATCATCGGCGCTCTTGGAAGTGCCAAGGTTTCACTGGTTAATAGCCTGAAAAGCATCCCTGCGTGTCAAAAAAATGCTGAGACACTTGCGGGGAAAATGCAGAAGGCGGTCGTCCTTGGGTCGCTCCGTGTCCTCAGGGTGCACGAGACTTTTGCCGGACCATCGTATTGAGTTCGTCGCAGACTGTAACCACCTATCTCACGGTCGTGAGACGTGATTACAGCTGAAATTTTACCGCGATTTTGCTGGGAGCGGGTGCAATTTTTCAGATTAGCACCCGCTCCTGGCGAAATCCTGCGGTTGTCCTTATGACAAACTTTTAACTATATATATATATGAGGTGTCAAAAAATGGTGTCTTCAAAGTATATATCATTCGACGCAGAATTTCACGAAACGTATAAATCAATAACGTCTCAGAAAAGTATTTTTGGTGCCTTTTTTGAAAATATTAAGCTGGTCTGAAAGATCTAAATTCTAAAATTCAAACAAGAAACCTAAAACTCGATGCAGAAAAGTGTCATTGAAATTTTTACTCAATAGCTTTTGTTAGCATTAGTAAATTTCCCGAGTACCCCATCCTTTAAATTTAAAGATTAAACCCGGATATGTAGAGAAAAGCAGGTATATATTCCGGGCGAGAGGGCGGGGCACTTCTGATACTCCTGTTAGAAATTAGATCCCATTGATTTTGTTATTTTTCCTTAAGGGCATGCTCTACGGTGACCACGTGACCAAACCAGTCCTCGGTTATGAAAATTTTTTTTGGTGGTCACCATGTCCAAACGCAATGATATATCGCTCTCAAAATTTGGAATATAGGAAATGGGACAATAAATTGCTTTTGTATATTTAGTTTCAGTAATAATTTTGAGATATCGTGTTTAGAATTTGAGCGATTAAATAAAAAGCACTAAAGAACGTTTGTATACATCAATATGTTTATAATTTCAAAGAAATTTTATTTATAAATTAATAAAATAGGATATTACCACTAGAGTCGAGCACTTTGCAGGTAATGTTTGGTTTGATGCATTTCAGATTTTTTGATTCGCGTATGTTGACAATTGACGCAAATTCTAGCGGAGAAAAAAAGAAGCTTTCAACGTCGGTAAAGTAGAGATCACATAACCAAGCTCGGTTATGAAATTTTACACATTATTTTTTACATGGATAATTTTTTTCAAAATTATTACTGAAACTAAATATACAAACGCAATTTATTGTCTCATTTCCTATATTCCAAATTTTGAGAGCGATATATCATTGCGTTTGGACATGGTGAACACCAAAAAAAATTTCATAACCAAGGACTGGTTTGGTCACGTGATCATAGAAGAGCATGCCCTTAAATATTTTCTATTTCTTTAAAACGTCATATCTACCGATAATTCTTTGAATTTTTATAATTTCATAAGCACATTTTTATCTTACATAATAAGGTATAATAAATCAATATGAATTTTGAATTGTTTTATCTTGCATAATAAGGTATATAATAAGGTATAATAAGTCAATATGAATTGCGAATTGAATTCTTTGTTATATTAGTTTATAATTTAAGTTAAATTAAAATTGTTATAAAAATTGGTTCTCTGATCGCTATAATGAAATATACAGTTAGCTATTAATTGGTCAAATATATTTAATAAATCATTGTAACAATGACGTAAAGGATTGAAATTGTACACCCTCTGAACAATACTGACAGAAAATTAAAAAAGTAATAACCATTGAAAAACTAAACATATCAATGAATTTCGTATTGACAAAGAGAATAAAACATTTTTGGTGTAAGGCTTTCAAACAGAGGTTCAACATTTTTTTAACTCAAAAAGTTCAAATTTGGGACAACTAAAATGTGGGGGATTGAAAATGAAGCTTTAAAAATTCGAAGTGTCTACAATCTACTACATGTACCGAAAATATCCTGCTATTCGTACCCAAGTTTCAGTGCATAGAGCCCCTTCGGCCTCAAATTCCGACAAAAAAATTCAGCTATTCGTACCGACATTTCTGTACACGTAGCCACGTCATTGAAAATTGTACACTTCAAAAAATGAAACGTTTAAAATGAAAAATGTTTAATTCCGTATTAAAAAAGAAATTAAAAGTTGAAATTAACATCAACGAAACTGAGCAGTTTGGTCTTTTAGACAAAAAAATATATAAATAAAATATTAAAAACTAAACATTTGCTGATACATGTTCATATTGTTCAAAGTCTAACTATTTTACTATTTCAGGATGTACACTAGTTAGTAGTTATCTCAAGTTCAAAAATGAGTATTTTGAAAAATGATTTTTAAACTCGAGGAAAATATTTCCATTGTTAATTGTAACTAACTTTGTGTAGTAATACTTTTTATTATAGAACAATGCCTTGTGGGCTACAATA
>CAKNYM010033065.1:0-12888 GCA_932195095.1 Andricus curvator
GAAGCCTATAGCGTTTTTATGAATGACGAAAAAAATTCGTTTTCTCAGAAAATTTTTCATCAGAAAATTTTGTATCTCAATTTGCATTGTTATTGTTGTTATTGAAGCCTATAGCGTTTTTATGATTTTCGAAAAAAATTTGTTTCTCAGAAAATTTTTCAACAGAAAATTTTTTATCTCAATTTGCATTGTTATTGTTGTTATTGAAGCCGTTTATGATTTTCGAAAAAATTTTGGTTCTCAGAAAATTTTTCATCAGAAAATTTTTTATCTCAATTTGTATTGTTATTGTTGTTATTGAAACCTATAGCGTTTTTGTGATTTTCGAGAAAATTTGTTCCTCAGAAAATTTTTCATCAGAAAATTTTTATCTCAATTTGAATTGTTATTGTTGTTATTGAAGCCTATAGCGTTTTTATGATTGTCGAAAAAAATTCTTTTTCTCAGAAAATTTTTCATCAGGAAATTTTTTATCTCAATTTTTATTGTTATTGTTGTTATTGAAGCCTATAGCGTTTTTATGATTTTCGAAAAAAATTTGTTTATCAGAAAATTTTTCATCAGAAAATGTTTTATCTCAATTTGAATTGTTATTGTTGTTATTGAAGCCTATAGCGTTTTTATGATTGTCGAAAAAAATTATTTTTCTCAGAAACTTTTTCATCAGAAAATTTTTATCTCAATTTGAATTGTTATTGTTGTTATTGAAGCCTATAGCGTTTTTATGATTGTCGAAAAAAATTCTTTTTCTCAGAAAATTTTTCATCAGAAAATTTTTTATCTCAATTTGTATTGTTATTGTTGTTATTGAAGCCTGTAGCGTTTTTATGAATGTCGAAAAAAATTCGTTTTCTCAGAAAATTTTTCATCAGAAAATTTTTTATCTCAATTTGCATTGTTATTGTTGTTATTGAAGCCTATAGCGTTTTTATGGTTTTCGAAAAAAATTTGTTTCTCAGAAAATTTTTCATCAGAAAATTTTTTACCTCAATTTGTATTGTTATTGTATTTATTGAAGCCTATAGCGTTTTCATGATTTTCGAAAAAAATTCTTTTTCTCAGAAAATTTTTTATCTCAATTTGTATTGTTATTGTTGTTATTGAAGTCTATAGCGTTTTTATGATTTTCGAAAAAAATTTGTTTCTCAGAAAATTTTTCATCAGAAAATTGTTTATCTCAATTTGAATTGTTATTGTTTTTATTGAAGCCTATAGCGTTTTTATGATTTTCGAAAAAATTATGTTTCTCAGAAAATTTTTCATCCGTAAATTTTTTATCTCAATTTGCATTGTTATTGTTGTTATTGAAGCCTATAGCGTTTTTATGATATTCGAAAAATTTACTTCCTCAAAAAATTTCCCCCGGAAAATTTTTTATCTCAGTTTGTATTGTTATTGTTGGTATTGAAGCCTATTGTGTTTTTATGATTTTCGAAAAAATTTGTTCCTCAGAAAATTTTTCACTAGAAAATTTTTTATCTCAATTTGTTATTGTTGTTATTGAAGCCTATAGCGTTTTTGTGATTTGCGAAAAAATTTGTTCCTCAGAAAATTGTTCATCAGAAAATTTTTTACCTCAATTTGTATTGTTTTTGTTGGTATTAACGCCTATAGCGTTTTTATGATTTTCGAAATAATTTGTTCCTCAGAAAATTTTTAATCTCAATTTGTATTATTATTGTTGTTATTGAATCCTATAGCGTTTTTATGATTTAAAAAAAATTTTTCATTAGAAAATTTTTGATCTCAGTTTGTATTGTCATTGATGTTATTGAAGCCTATATCGTTTTTATGATTTTCGAACAATAATTTTCCCCAGAAATTTTTCGTCTCATTTTTATTGTTATTGTTGTTATTGAAGCTTATAGGGTTTTTATGATTTTCGAAAGAATTTTTTTGGCAAAAAATTTTTTATCAGAAAATTTTTTATTTCAATTTGTATTGTTATTGTTGTTATTGAAGCCTATAGCGTTTTTAAGATTCTCGAAAAAATTTCTTCCTCAGAAGATTTTTCATTAGAAAATTTTTCATCTCAATTGAAGGGCCGGGTAATATAAGTCGCCGAGCGCTCGAAATGACGTAAAACGATTGTCCAACTTGATAAAAGATGGAAATCGCAAATTTCCATTAACAAAAAATATCACTCGACGCGGCTTTTCAAGGCGCTTTTTTTTCTATTAGACATTTTTTGCAAAATAACTAGTTTTGAAAATAAAAAATGAAAACTAATTTTTTTTCGCCCGAATAAACGCTATAAAACCAACGTTTAATAAAACTTAAACTGTGGTTTCTGGGAAACTAATTGACCAAATCACTTGAAATTCAAACTGAAAGTTCATGACTCTTCACAGAAGCCAATGACATGAATAAAAATATCGTAGCGATCTATGGTTTAATATTTTCGATCGATGTATCGATGGACCCGGAATACCGCGTTTTTCACATTTCACGTAGGGAGGAAGTTTTTCATTTCCCGAGTCTCGCCAAAAAGAAACATATCTCCATGGTCGTCAACATTTGGCCAAGTTTTAGGCCAAATTTGACATCGATCCGATGAAAATTGTAGGAGCTACTGATTTTTAAAGAAAAGCGTCAGCGCACGAGGCCGGATAATCCTGGCGCTTGCGGCATTTGCCTGACGTGAAAGTTTTGCGGACACGTGATCTGTTAATTATAGCACATAATTATTGTTGAAAATTGATTCAACGATATTTTCACCCATTTGCAAGCGTTTTGCGAACTATTATATCCGAAAATTCATTTCTGCAATCCGAAGATTGTCGATTCAAAAGTCGCGCTGGCTCGCGTGCTCCGATAAACAATTGAAAGGCGTCCACGGCTTGTCTTTTGTTTTTCACTACGCTGTTGCTTTTTCACAGTATATCGCGTAGTATATTTTGATGATATGTCAAGACACCTTGAGAAATGCCCAAATTTATACCTGTAAAAATTCGAGTTTCGATTTTTTGTGATACCCCCACCCCCATATTTTTTTAGTTTTCCGGAAAAAGAAATTCATTATTTTTTTTTTAACATAGGGTTTTAAATGGGAAAAGCTGGATTTTCAAAAAAATGGAAAAAAGAAGTACGTGTTATAAACATTTTGTGAATTAAAGTATAGTCCTCTTAAGGACTATTCAAGGAATAATTACCACCCAATAACTTTAAATTTTGACCGTCCATATCTTCTTTTATTGTGCCCCGAAAATGCCCTAAAAATGTAAAATAGCATTTTTCTATCAAATTCATGCAAAAGATGGTATTTTTTTAAATTTTTCCAACATGAATTATTTTTAATCGATATATTTTAGATATATATTTTAGATAATTCTAAATTGTTTAAACCATTATTATTTGTTTAAACAATTTTTTCCCCCTCTTAATCGTGAAAAGTTATTATCTTTCGGAATAAATCGTACAAAGTTGATGAATGTCAAAAGTAGTAGTTCTTGTTTAATTTATTTGGTAATTGTTTAACCAATTCTCGCTTTACAAAGCATTATTTAAACAAATGAAAATTGTTTTAATAATCACCAAATATCCTTTAAAAATATATTGTTCTCAACATTCTTTAATTGTGTAATTATTCCCAGAAAATAATACATTTTTACGATTTTTGGAAGAAGAAATTGTTTAAACAACTGAAAATTATTTAAATAATTACCAAATATGTTAAACAAAAACTACCACCCTTGACATTCATCAACTTTGTATAATTCATTCCGTCAATTAATTTTAATTCGTCACTTATCGATTTAAAATAATTCACGTTGGAAAAATTTCAAAAAATACCGTCTTTAGCATGAATTTGATAGAAAACTGCTATTTTGCATTTTTTAGGGAATTTTCGGGGCACAGTAAAAGAGGATTTGGAGTGTCAAAATTTAAAGTTATTGGGTGGAAATTATTTCTTGAATACTCCTTAAGAGGACTATACTTTAATTCACAAAAAGTTTATAACAAGTACTTCTTTTTTCAATTTTTTTGAATATCCATCTTTTCCCATTTAAAACCCCATGTTAAAAAAATAATGAATTTCTTTTTCCGGAAAACTAAAAAAATAGGGGGGGGGGGGTATCACAAAAAATCGAAACTCGAATTTTTACAGGTATAAATTTGGGCATTTCTCAAGGTGTCTTGACATATCATCAAAATATACTACGCGATATACTGTGAAAAAGCAACAGCGTAGTGAAAACCAAAAGACAAGCCGTGGTCGCCTTTCAATTGTCATTGGCTTCTGTAAAGAGTCATGAACTTCCTGTTTGAATTTCAAGTGATTTGGTCAATAAATTCCGAGAAACCGCAGTTTAAGTTTTATTAAACGTTGGTTTTATTGCGTTTATTCGGGCGAAAAAAATTAGTTTTCATTTTTTATTTTCAAAACTAGTTATTTTGCAAAAAATGCCTAATATAAAAAAGGGCCTTGACAAGCCGCGTAGAGTAATATTTTTTGTTAACGGAAATTTGCGATTTCCATTTTTTATCAAGTTAAACATTAGTTTTACGTCATTTCGAGCGCTCGGCGACTTATATTATCCGGCCCTTCAATTTGTATTGCTATTTTTGTTACTGAAGTCTATAGTTATCTATCTAACCAAAACGGATGAATTTTCAACCAAGGAGATGTATTTTCTACCAGAAAAGACGAATTTTCCACAGAGTATTTCCACTTTCAACGAATGAGATGAATTGTTGATAAAAATGATAAAACTTGAAAAAAAAGATTTCCAACAAAAAAGAATGATTTTTAACCAAGAAGATTAATTTTTCACGGGACAAGAAGAATTTTCGACAAAATACGTGAAGTTTCTACCATAAAGCTTAATTTTCAACTAGAAAAGATCATTCCTTAAATCGAAATATGAGTTCCAAACCCAAAAACGGAATATTTACGTTTCATGAATTTTTCACTAAAGTAACGATTTTTCAACAAAAAATTGATTTTTTACAAAGTAGTACTTTTAATCAAAAAAAGATTAGTTCTCATCGATAAATGTTATAGTTGATATTTCAACCAGAAAATATTATAATCACAATAAAAAACAGTTGAGTTTTTTTTAAGCAAAATACGAAGTTTCAGCAAATTAGTGAAAGACATAACAAAAAAAAATTAATTTCTAACCAAAAAAGATGACATTTCTACCAAAATATTTTGGAAACCCATAAAGACGAATTTTCAAGAAAATAGTTCAATTTTTAAACAAGGATATAAATCTTCAACTATAAATCATGATTTTCCAACAACAAAAATGAATTTTTACCAAAAGAGTTCAGCATTCTTCCAAGCAGTATGTAATTAATAATATAACTGACCCGCTATTCAGCCTGACATTCGAGGTTGTTTGGATTTTTTTTTTCTCGAAAAGAACCTTTTTTTTTCTCGGTATAGAATCGATAAAAAATAACAATTTAGTAAATAATTTTTAAAATTGTTATCAATTATTGGAAAGAGTTCCAGAAGAGAATTTTTCATGACTTTTTAGAATATTAACATCCCTTGGACCTATAATATAATATAATGTAATATAAGATATGTATTATAATACAACATTCTATGAAACATAATACGTACATATAAATAATTATAATTATTATCAAACAGCATTATTAGTAGATCTTATAAATTTGTTATTTGCAAAGTCTACTACAGAAAAATATGAGCACGTCTGCACAAACATAAGTTTATTATTTTTAATTAAATAGCTGACGTCAAATTGATTGAAAGCTATAAAGAATAGTCCATAAATCCATAATTAAATTTTTATTATAATGGTGAGATACAAAAGTTTCGGTAACTCCTGATAACCTTGGCACTTATTTTAGATACGTATGTACGGGATGTGAAAACATATTTAAATAATTAAACATATATGGGTGATTGCCAAAAAGTTCAATACTTCAAGTATCAACTATTTTCCAAATTTCTAAAATGATATCAGTGAAACAAATAAGTCAAGGCACGATTTAATAAGGTTTCAAAATTTTAGACATTTCCGGATTTCGAAACAACGTCCGCGTCACAGACACTGACCTCGATTATATTATTTAGAATTTTATCGTCTGATAAATATATTTCTTTCCTCTTTGCCTCATTTTTTTGAAGAGATAATTGAAGAAGCGAATTTCAATTTGTCCTGTAATTTATAGTTCTGTAAAGCCGACGACCCTTACTTCCAATAAATGGGGTAACCACCTGTAAGCACACTCCCGACCAGCCCTATCCGACCGCGTGCAAAAGCGCTGGCTAAAGTTTGATGCCAACCATGAACCAATCCGCTGGCGGCGCTGCTGCGCTTCTTGCTGACAGATACATTAGGCGATATGACAAATGTAAATAAAAAATGAAGTAATAATGCAAAAAATAAGTTTCAGTGATTCATCCTATGCCTAAAAGAAATTAATTAATTAAATGCTATTGATTAATGCAGATTTTCGTATTGAATACCATTGCAACAAAAACAAGACCATCAGATTTAGTGTGGTTGCGGACTAATATTTTTTTTTTTATACTTAACTATAATAACACTCATTGTTTTTTAAATTTATTTATCACATAAATGTATTAAATTACTTTATTTGTATTTATAAGTTTTATTTTTAAAATTGCAAAGGGACATAATTTCACATTAATTATGTGTATTATAGAATAGAGAAAAACTCAAATTCTACCATGTATTATTTTTTAAAATATTAAAATATTTATTTTTTAGCACTTTCATAGGCTCATTAAAATCGTTGTGTTTAGTTTTTAAAAATTAAAACATACCTCGTAAGGTTCATTTTTAGTCAAACTTTTCATAGTTGTAGCACTTTTTTCAACTTTTGATGTTATATTATGCAAATTTTCGTTTCAAAATTTGAAAATTTCGTTCATTTTTGCAGAAGAATAACTTGTAGCGAGGAAGATGAAAAAATTCAGCATTTACAGCACATGTAAATCAGGTCTTCATTTTATCGCCCTGAAAATGTTGCATCCGTCCCCAGCCTTTTTTTATGGAAGTATAAATTTTCAAAATAGCCACAAATATTGCTTTTTTGAGGCTTGGTTAATCGAGGTAATGACTACGTTGCAGTTGTCTTAATATTTTAAAATTCAATTTTCAGGAGGATAAAATGACGACCTGATTTGTCTGTCGTCTGTCGTCGTTGTTGTTTTTTTTGTCGTTGTCATCTGTATATCGCATAACTTTTGAAAGACTAGTCCGATTACGTTGCGCTTTGTCACACGTTTTTAGGGACCAAAAAGAAAGATCGATTTCGTTAAACAGCATTTTTTGATTAACGGTTCTGGTTTTAATCACAAAAAAAACATTACAAAGAGACAAAAATTTCATTTTGCGGCCAAACTATACAAGATAAAAAAATTGAAATTATAAAAATTATGCACTCAAAAAAGATATACAAATATGTTGCCAGTCACTTTTGAATAGGACGTGTAGTTTTGGTTTAAATCGTTAAAAATAGCATTAAAAATAGAAAAAAAATATTGTTTGGAAAAACGACACAGAATACGGAAAAACATGAATTGAGAAAAGTCGTTCACCCAAAGAAGAGCTTTACATTTTTTCATACTAATTTTTTTATAGACCGCGTACTTTCTGTTTTAATTGTAAAAACCCATTAAATTGTTGGAAAAACGTCGCAAGTTACGAAAAAAAATGTAAAGACAAAAGTTTGTCTACCAGAAAAGATCTACAAATTTTTTATACATTTTTATTATAAAAGTACATAAAGCATAAAAAAATTAAATTATTGGAAAAACGACAGGAGGAATAAGAAAATTATATTTAACAAAATATTTCGCGTGAATTACATATATTTAAAAATTTTCTTAGAAGCACTTTATGCTAGGATTACAATTAAAAAATGAGAAAGATGCAATAGAATGTTAATTGACATAATTGTTTTTCTATAGGATGCGCACTTTTTTAATTATAAAAACAAGAAAATGAAAATATGTCTGATTCAATATCAATGCATATTACGAATTGAAATAATATACATTCATTGAAATGATAAATTTTTCAGGGTATTTGGGAATAAAAATTAATGCAAAATAAGGAAAAAAAATGACACTCATCATGAAAAATAAAAATGGTACATTATTCTGCAATATCTGAATAAGCAATCACAGGCCAACGTACATAAATAAATATAATATACATTTTATATAATAATGTTGAACATATAATGTAGAAAATTTCGCATTTTGGACAAAACCGAGTGCAAAGCACGAGGCACGTGATGAGAAATTTTACGTTAAAGCCGGATGAGCTTTAACAAAAGAGAATTCACAATCAAAAAATTACATATGTCGATGCTTTGACCTTTAATTTTAAAAGGTGCATGCATAAATGTGGGGAAGTACATCAGCTTTCTTTCAAACTTCTTACGTCCAAATTGGCCAAGATTTGTTCGCTCTATGAGTACGTTATTCTGAACCAAAAAAGTCATTTTTCCCAACTATCTTTTTCCTAATCCTAATAGCAAATATCATTAAATCTATCGTTTAAATTGCATTATCGATTGCAGTATAAAATGCAGTTAAAACAATTGCTCTTATAGAACACATTTTATTTAGAAATAGTTAAATGTAAATATTAATCACTTATTTGTAAAATTGAAAACTGTGAAGTTGTAGGGAATATTTTTTCCGGAAAAATAAGTAATGAGTTATTAAAATTCCACGATTTTTTAAAAATTGGTAAGAAGCGACAATAAGAAAAATAAATTACGAAAACTATTGTTAATATAATTATTTTTTGTAAGTCTGAAATCTTTTCCATAAAAAGAACGCTTTTTCATTCGTAAGACATGACTGATGATATTATTTCAATTATTCAAGTCATAGAAAACCTTTTCTTATCATAGATCCAATTTTTGTCATGACAAATACCTTAAAATAAAAATTAGAGAAATTAGAGAAATTTCAACAGTGAATAGTGAAATTCAACTAATTCAATTAGATGAAAGTGAGCCTCTAAAGATAAGTGAATAATGATTAATTCGATTATTCGAAATCTTTATACTATTTTCAGTTGAGAATAAACCATTGTTGATAATTGTTATTCACGAGTTATTTTTGATCTATGAATATCAGTAGTTTGAAAAAAATCGCTGCTCGTGTTATATGATTTCAAATATGGCTAAAGTGGCTATTTTTGCACTTTCAGATCAGGACATCTCAAAATCGTGGGTGCATCAGTGCATCATTGGATGTGGTCATTTATTGGTCACGTATTCAGGAATCGTTATTTTTCGATTATGTTCAAAAACACGCCTTTATATTCAATTTTGAATTCATAATTTTGCATTACTTTTCAATTTTTCTATTCTTTGACAAATACTGATCTTTCTGTTACGTAGTTAGTAATTTTGTACCCACTTCATCGTAAATAATAATGTTATTTATCTGAATAATTTTAGAGTCTTCAGTGTGGTAGAAACGGAGATATGAAATACAAATAATGTAAAAAGAAAAATAACGACTCGTATAATATATACTGACACCAGAGCTGAAACACTCTGAAGAATATTTATTACGTACAATCTTAACAAAATTATTCATAAGTGGGTTGGTCTTTATTTTAAGAAGATGAGAACAGTAACTGGTCTTCTGTGTTTCATATTATTGGGTTTCCCTGATTCCGTCGGTAAATATTATAATATCTGTCATTCAAACTGCATTCTGAAATTGTAGTATATTTGTTTTATTTTCGAAATTTTTTGATTTTACATAACAGTTATTTTTCCAATGCATAGAGATCTTCAGTAAATCTATAAATTAGTGAATGACTAGTAAAATTCAGAATTTGTAGTGATGATTTTTTTTTTAATAATTGAATGTTTATAGTCGCATCTACTTTCAAGTTCAATAGCGTCCGTACTATAGGGTTAATTATAAGTTTAGGGTATCTGTTGGATAGAATGGCAAGGGATATGATTTACCAAATATATATGATATGATTTGTTGAATAAATTTAATAGTTAATACAATAACTTATTTCCTACGTATACTTTTTTTTATCAGAATTAGGTTGGCCACATAAGGAGGGCGTAGTTCATCCTCCTCCCCTTCAACTTAATGTTCATGAATATCAAAGTTTCGCAACCAGAACTATAAGTCAGATTCGCCATTTACGACCAGACTGTTATGAGGTAGGAACAGATGAAAAACATCAGCACGTCATTGGATTATTTCTAGAGCAAAGATTGTTTCCATTCATGGCTCCTGGAACGGGTCTTAATAGTAACTATGGAAGGGTAAAATTGCTCATAAATGGCAACAATGCCAATGTAGTT
The DNA here is from genome assembly GCA_932195095.1 of Andricus curvator. NCBI lineage: Eukaryota > Metazoa > Arthropoda > Insecta > Hymenoptera > Cynipidae > Andricus > Andricus curvator. The sequence goes on from CAKNYM010033065.1 coordinate 10,306, forward strand.
GTACCTATATCGAAAGAGGATCCTCTGAATTTTCGGTTCTTCAAGTACTTCGGGCCCGCAAACATTTGCCATGGTGAGATACCTGCACGTGAATAGTTTGATATAAAAATATGCAATCGGAATGAATGAAACACTTCCAGCGAAAAGTGGTCTGAAAAGCTAAAGAAGCCTTTACAAAAAAAAAAAACTAGTCATCATTGGTCCGAAACCTTTTGGGAAATTTTTTCTAGTTCTAAAAACTGAAAAATCAGTTAGTGAAAGTGAAATTCACTGAAGGACATTTTCTCATGTAATTTTCGCGGGATCCTTTTCTCACTTTTTTATTTTTGAACAACTGATAACAAACAAATCATAATAGGCAAATGAGCGATTTTATTTTTAGTTAAATAATCTAGTTTTTGATAAGATTCATGATAAATATCCTTCAAATCAAATATATGAACTTGTAACACAAATATTGTAGAAGCCAAGTACAGACGCGTCGTTATAAGAGTTTAAAGAATCAGAACAATAAATTTAAATGCATATCATGTATCCACATTTTGTTTATGTTCATATTATTATTTCATGAATTATTCATACGTTTAGCATTGTCAACGAGAAATATAACATTATAGGGTAAGAGCATCAATTCTCGACCCCTTAGCCCCATTATTGGCATGCCAAAAGCCGCAGTAAAATTATTTTATTTTTGATAAATATTTAATTGCAATGGATAATTAATATGAATATTATCAAAGAAATTAGATAAGGGTGCCAAACATTGGGGTGGGGATCCAAAAGTTGGTGCTGTTACCATAATCGGTAATAAGGCACTTTATTTTTATAATTTGTATTTATATCTGTAATTATCGATAAAAAAAAATTACTGCAAAAAAAGGTTTCAAAAAGGTTTCTTTAGTTATCTGAATCTACATGACATCTTTTAGTACTTGCGACAATGGCTTAATAAACGTATGACCTTGGATAAATTTGCATGACGTTAAACTCTTATCTGGAAACAATGATCGTAAAGCTTCTGTGCCTGAGATAAAATTAGAATATAAATTTTATATGATTTAAATCTAGGCCGAGTCTAAATGTCTGGACCTTGAATTTATATACTCTTGAAAAATAAAAAATGGAGAGATCTACGTTTTTTCTGAATTTTTGATATTTCATGAAACATTGGGTATTATAAATATTTGGTGGATCCTCAAACTCTAATATTTCCATCCTTAGAATAATTCTAAATGGAAAGGATATATAACATATGTCAATGCTACTTGGTGTGATTTTTCATTTAACGAACTGTTATCGGATTGGGTATGTCTAGTAATCTATATGTTAGTTACACTATATGCATATAATTTCTATCCATTTTCTGAGAAAAAAATGAAGTTATTATCAAAATAATTTTTCTGTGTTTATTAAAAAAGTGATTGGCGTGACAAAACAATTTATTTAGCCAGAGAAAGCAACGTATTGTCCTTCTGATCTGTAAAGTTGTTTTAAAAGTAGATTTAAATAAAATAATATTTTATTGTGTGTAACTAGTTTCAGGTATTCTCCGAGAAAATGCTACGACTATTTTGTGAATTAATAATGTTTTATGTTTGAAGTTAGATTTATTTAGAAAGTTACAGTGGTGAAAGTGATTTTTCTGGATTTGACTTTTAAATTTAGGATTATGAACTAAGCTTTTTTTTGTATGACAAAATGAAACAGAATATTCCTTGCTAAAAAGAAAAAACTGGAAGAAGAGAAAGGGCTTCGATTCAGAAAAATTTATTTGATTTTAGAAGTCTTTCGGTTAATAACAATTTCGACTATAATCATAGACTAGCCTAATGAAATTAAATTTTGATTAATTGAACAAATTCTTTGCGAATTGAACGCATTTTATTGTATCGATAAATTTTTCTCACTTTATCGTTTCTCGCACAAATTAAATATTCTATTTTATCTAAAAAATACCAATTCTCCTTCAAAAAAATCATATTGTTACTTCAACCAGATAATTTGATGACCTTTACAAAAAATGCCTAATTCTACAAAATATATTTGTTAAACGGACAAAATGTTTCGTTGTATCCACAAGAAAATATTTTTGAGCGTGCCAAACGTTTTGGTTGGATCAATCAAAAGGCCCAACAAAATAATTTAGTTGGCTCAACCAAATGGTTTTGTTGCTTTTGTAGAACCAAAACATTGTTTGGGACCAAAAAACTTCTTTTCGGGCAACCAAACATCTCTCAGTGTTCACTATCTGTCTAAATATTCTAGCCATTCCATGACACGAATAACGTGCTATCCAATAAATAGTTCAATAAAGTTTAATTAATACAATTTTCAATAATCATCATTAAAAACTAGGTTTCAATTGATTTTAAAATATCAATTTTGGTTGAAATCTAGGGAGCATTTTTAGGAAGGAAGTGTCATAAAGTTTAATAAATATGATTTAAAAAATCGCAATTTCAGTCTCACAAGTGGTTTATTCATATTATTGAATCATAGGTTGCGTTTACACCGTGCGTCGTAACTTGTGATGTCGCATTATTATTATTATTATTATTATACCATTAAGCCATTTCCCTTTCG
>CAKNYM010033067.1:0-15204 GCA_932195095.1 Andricus curvator
TAAACTGGATGGAGAATGCACAAGACAGAGATGTGTGGCGGTCTCGGGTAGATGAGGCAATGAACTTTCGAGTTCGAACTGCTAATCTATAATAATAATAAGTTTTAATTTTTCCTCCCCACCCCCCTTTCAAGCCATTGTTATTGTGCTTGGAAAGTGACCCTAAAACTGCAAAATAGCAGTTTTCTATTAAATTCATACTAAAAACGGTATTCTTTTGATTTTTTTAACAAGTATTATTTTTAATTGTTAATGGACGATTTTTAAAGTATTTTGTAAATAATTTGTAATTATTCAAATAATTATTATTTGTTTAAGAATTAGATTTTTCTTAAAATCGTGGAAAATTATTGTTTTCGGGATATAAGTGATAGATTTTAATTTTACAGAAATGTAATACACTACTATGCAAAAGTTCCTAGAAATATCTTTTTCAATACTTTATAAAAGCACTCTAGTTTTAAAAATATTCAACTCTAAATTTACTTCCAATTACTACACGAAACCTGACTGCACTAGTTTTAAAGATAATTTTCTGCATTATTTCAGTGACTTGAGAAGATATTTCTAGAATTTTTCCTTCGATGCAATCAAAACCTAAGCTTAATTTAAAGAACATATCAATATTGATATAAAGTCAGGTTTTCATAACTGAATTTAAAAAAATTAATAGAACAGTATTCTAACAGACTTGCAGAGAAATTATCTTCAAAATTAGCCCAAAAACGATAAAAAATTTGTTTTTTCCGAATTTATTGATATTTTCCGGAAACATTAGCATTTGACGTTGTTTCAAACAACTTCTGATAAAATTAACACATACTGGCTTTCATGTTCAACCTATTGGAAAATAGATGTCCAGAAACTTTTGCACGACATTACATATAAGAGAAAATAAATTTTTATACTCCTACATGCGCGTGAGTTATTATTTGCTTTGTGTAAGATTTCAATTTCAGTTAACCTTTACCGAAGATGTTTACACATAAATCTGTCTTGGGTCGTAGTTTAGGACGCACGTGATGTTTTTTTTTTATCACTATTGATCGTTTTTCTTAAATTAGAGATTTCAGCAAATCTGATAAAAATTGAGAGAATGAAATGGATGTGATTGGAGGACCGGTATAAAATATTAAAAAATTTGATTTATATAGCGAAAAACTGAGATCAGCTGAATGGATAAATTTATTATTATGTTTTTGATATCCCTTTTTTTCATTATGTAATGGTCTCTAATAAGCCGGAGGGCGATAGTACGGAAACCAAATTTTGATTTGTGAATTTTATTCATGCTCTGATTTCGGTGTATAAAATTATTCATAAGAAAGCAGAATTCACTTCACTCTTAAATTAATTTTTTTCTTATCAACAAAACTTGATTCTGATTGTTTATTCGGATTCTAAAATTTCAAGGTAAAACACGTGCCTGGAATTGTTAACTGAATAAATAACTCGATGCTGACTGAAATTTTTCATCTCACTAAGCCCCGCCAATGAGAGCCATCCAGGTTGCCATCTATGCTCGGAAAGGAGAAAATAAAAATATCCCAAAATAGTTTATAAACATTAAAAATCAGAATATCAATTAGTCAAAATGTTTCCAAAATTCTTTGAGAATCAAATGACCGTGCATTTCAAAAAATTCAAAATGCTTTCTGTGTTTTCCGCCGCCCTGATTCTTCTGAATTTGATTGGTAAGTGCAAAATAAATTAATACGAGTATCATCTTTAAATTTATTTTAGGTGTACCACAAAGCACAAAATGACCCGATTTTAAACTTGATTCATAAATTCGATGAAAAAGCTTATACGGAAATCGCACCGCTTTCAAAAACCCTCTGGGTCATTTTGACCCACGTGGGGTAAGTAAGGGTTAGAGAACAAAAACAAGCTTTCAAAACCCTTTCCTTAAAAAAGTCGGTTTATTTTCCAAAATTTTGTTCTGGATTTTACATAAAATCTTATATGATTTTATTTGAATAAATTTTCAAGATTTTTGCTAGTCGTGAATAGCGACTGAAAAACCTTTTTAGGTTTAGAATTCCACTACTTAGTTGAAAGTGAAACTACTTTGTTGAACAATTTAGGGTGGTCCAAAAAAGTTTTTTTCGAATTTTTATGGGGACACCCCCCAACTTTGTTCGAATCCACCCAAAAATAAATCTTTTCAAAAACCAACACTATAAGTCTGTTTTGTAGGGTCCCAAAGAAACCCCATTCGTGAAAAAATGGGTTTTGCGAGTTTTTGGCGCTAATTATGTTTTTTTTGCGGTTTTTTTAATGCAAATTGTTTCTAATACATAAAATATGACTTTAAACTCTAAATTAGATATTTTAATGAATTATTTAAACAATTTGTTATTGTTTTTAGCAATTTTCTCATAGAATGTAGTTAGAAAGACGCGGTTTTTTCACAAATTTTCCACTTGTTGTCCAATTCTCAATTAGAAGAAAGTGATAGTCCATCAATGTTAACAATATTGATTGTTTAAACAATTTATTATAATTATTAATAATAATATATTTGAATAATGCTAGAAAGATGCGGTTTTTTTGGGAAATTTCTGGCTTTTTGCTTAATTTTCATTTGAAGTAAAGTAATAATGAATTCAAGTTAACAAAATAATTGTTTAAACAATTCATTATTATTGTTTATGACTATCTTCATCTATATCGATTGCGCCTCATAGTTGCGGTTGTTGGAAATTTTTACCTTTCTGTCCTTTTTTCACTTAGTGAGGTAATAATTAATTAAAGTTAACAGAAAAGTTGTTTAAACAATTTAATATTGTTTATAACTATCTTTTTTCAGATAAGTCCTAGAAACTGGCGGTTTTTTCTAAAATCTCTCACTTTGCATCGCCTTTTTATTTATGAACAAGTAATAAGTCAACCACAACAAAAATGATTTTTCGAAAGGTATTGTTGTTTCAAGTGAATTATTTTTGCTCTCTTCCAAATGCTTAAAAAAATTAATTTAAAGAAAAAAAAACTATTTTACACAAGAGGCAAAAACAAAGTATAGAATACTTAGGAATAGGTGGAAGGACTAGGTCTTTAAATGACTTGTAAAAGTTTTTCTTTGGATTACAACAAGAAGTTTATTGCAAAGCGTAAAAGAAAAACTTGGAATTGCAAATCTCTAATGTTTATATATTAATCGTTAGTAATTAAGCAGGCGAAGCAAAGTGAAAGATTTTAGAAAAAACCGCCACTTTCTAGCACTTATCTCAGAAAAGATAGTTATAAACAATATTAAATTGTTTAAACAACTTTTCTGTTAACTTTAATTAATTATTACCTCACTAAGTGAAAAAAGTACAGAAAGGTAAAAATTGCCGTGAAACCGCAACTATCAGGCGCAATCGATATAGATGAAGATAGTCATAAACAATAATAATTTGCTTAAACAATTATTTTTGCTAAATATAATTAATTATCAAGTCACGCCTAATAAAAAATAAACGAACAGTTGAAAATTTCAGAAAAAACCGCAACATTCTACCGATTAAGCAAAGAGAATATTATCAAAAATGATAATAAATTGTTTAAACAATTATTTTGTTAATTCGAATTCATTATTACTCCACTCCAAATGAAAATTGAACAAAAAGCCAGAAATTAAAAAAAAACCGCATCTTTCTAGCATTATTCAATTATAATATTATTATTGAGTATAATAAATTGTTTAATCAATCATTTCGTTAACTTGAATTTATTATTACTTAACTACAGATGAAAATTGGACAAAAAGCCAGAAATTAAAAAAAAATCCGCATCTTTCTAGTATTATTCAAATATAATATTATTAATAATTATGATAAATTGTTTAAACAATCACTATTGTTAACATTGATCAACTATCACTTCCCTATAATTGAAAATTGGCAACAAGTGGAAAATTTGTGAAAAAACCGCGTCTTTCTAACTCCATTCTATGAGAAAATTGCTAAAAACAATAATAAATTGTTTCAACAATTCACGAAAATATCTAATTTTCAGTATAAAGTCATATTTCATGTATTAGAAACAATTCGCATTAAAAAACCCGCAAAAAAATAATAATTAGCGCCAAAAACTCGCAAAACCCATTTTTTCACGTATGGGGGTTCTTTGGGACCCTATAAAACAGACTTATGGTGTTGATTTTTGGAAAGTGATATTTTATTCGTATTCTATGGCTAATTGTGAAGAGAAATGTTGAGTTTCAACTTGATTGAGATAATATTAAGGATTCTGAATAAGATTTACAAAAACATCTTTGTTTCTTATGGGAAATACATGTTAAACTTCATGGGGCTTGCGCCACCCCTAAATATAATTTTTTTTCAAAACAAAAAAAAATGGATTTATTTTTGGGTGGATTCGAACAAATATGGGGGGTGTCCTGGTAAAAATTAAAAAAAAAAATTTCCAATGCATTTTTGGACCACCCTATTAAACGTTCATTTTCCTTCCTCATAGAGGAAGCTTTGTAATGGTAACATTTTCCAAAAATTTTAAATTCATTTAATTGAACCTTCCCCAATTTAAAAATGTCTAATACAATGTTCTAAGCAATCGTCCGGATGTGTGTGTGTGGATGTGTGGATGTCACGCTTTTTTGTGAACACGATAACTTGAAAACGGTCGCAGATGAATTGATGAAATTTGGAGGGCTTATTTTCCCGACTAATATCTTGAAATGACATAATCAAAGTTGATGCAAGGATATAAAAGATTCCTTGGATCGAGACGAATCGATTGACCTATAATATTATTACATTTTATTAATGATTAAGGAAGCTATGTTAATGCATAATATTTGAAAATACGGTTTTTTATAGTGAAACTTTTTTCTTCAGTATAATTGAAAGTTGATGCAAGAATATAAAAGATTCCTTGCTTCGAGACGAATCGATTGACTTATAATATTAATATATTTTATTAAAGCGTATGGAAGTTATGATAATATATATTTTTTGAAAATCGGTTTTTTATAGTCAAACTTTTTTCTTCAATATAATTCAAAGTTGATTCAAGAATATAAAAGATTCCGTGCTTCGAGACGAATCGATTGACCTATACTATTAATATATTTTATTCAAGCGTAGGGAATTTATGGTAATTTATATATTTTAAAAATCGGTTTTTTATAGTAAAACTTTTTTCATTGACATAATTGAAAGTTGATGCAAGAATATAAAAGATTCCTTGGTCCGAGACGAATCGATTGACCTATACTATCAATATATTTTATTGAAGCGTAGGGAATTTATGGTAATTTAGAATTTTTTGAAATCGTTTTTTTATAGTAAAACTTTTTTCATTGACATAATTCAAAGTTGATGCAAGAATATAAAAGATTCCTTGGATCGAAACGAGTCGACTGACCTATAATATTATTACATTTTATTGAAGATTAAGGAAGCTATGTTAATGCATAATATTTGAAAATACGGTTTTTCATAGTAAAACTTTTTTCTTCAATATAATTGAAAGTTGATGCAAGAATATAAAAGATTCCGTGCTTCGAGACGAATCGATTGACCTATACTATTAATATATTTTATTGAAGCGTAGGGAATTTATGGTAATTTATATATTTTAAAAATCGGTTTTTTATAGTAAAACTTTTTTCATTGACATAATTCAAAGTTGATGCAAGGATATAAAAGATTCCTTGGATCGAAACGAGTCGATTGACCTATAATATTTTTACAGTTGATCAAAGATTAAGGAAGCTATGTTAATGCATAATATTTGAAAATACGGTTTTTTATAGTGAAACTTTTTTCTTCAATATGATTGAAAGTTGATGCAAGAATATAAAAGATTCCGTGCTTCGAGACGAATCGATTGACCTATAATATTAATATATTTTATTAAAGCGTAGGGAAGTTATGATAATATATATTTTTTGAAAATCCGTTTTTTATAGTCAAACTTTTTTCATTAACATAATTCAAAGTTGATGCAAGAACAGAAAATAGGTGCTGATTCGAGACTAATCGATTGACCTATAATATTAATACATTTTATTAAAGAGTAAGGAAGCTATGTTAATGCATAATATTTGAAAATACGGTTTTTCATAGTAAAACTTTTTTCTTCGATATAATTCAAAGTTGATGCAAGAATATAAAAGATTCCTTGGTTCGAGAAGAATCGATTGACCTACAATATTAATAAATTTTATTAACGAGTAGGGAAGTTATGGTAATTTATATATTTTTAAAATCGATTTTTATACTGAAAATGTTCTAATTCTCATAATTTAAAGTTGATGCGAGAATAGAAAAGTTGTGTTGATTCAAGACGAATCGATTGATCCATAGCATTGATACTTTTTATTTAAGAGTAAGGAAGCTATGGTTATGCATAATATTTGAAAACACGGTTTTTTATAGTAAAACTTTTTTCACTAATATAATTTACAATTGATGCAAGAACGGAAAAGATTCCTTGATTTGAGGAAAATCGATTGTTCTATAATATTAATACACTTTATTGAAGATTAAGGAAGTTATGCTCATTTATAATATATGACTCATCTGTTTCTAATAGAAAAACTTTTTTCATCGACATAATTCAAAGTTGACTACGCATGAATAGAAAAGATTTTTTGATCATAAATTTTCAAATAGAATAATTCTGACAATTAAAAAAAAAATCATAAAGCTGGCAAGGGGATAGGGTGCGACAGAACTTTTCCCTTCCCTTTTCCAGCTCGAAAAATTATCATTTCGAATTCAAAATTTGATTTGTCCCATTTGTCTTTGTATTTCAAAAATTGTTTGTATTATTTTGTAATTTTGTATTTTTTTGTAAATTTCTATTTTTAAATTGATCAAAATAAAGACTTTAGTTTGTCATTATTGAAAAAAATAACTAATGCTTCCTCTATGAGGAAGCAAATAATTCGTTTTTTGTTGTTTTAAAATTAGTTTTTTTATCTGTAAATTCAAGTGAATCAATTTTAGTAAAAAATCTATTATTTATAAATAAAAAAATCGACTTTGGTTGAAGATTTAATTATTTTATTACGAATTTCGACTTTTGCAACTTTTCAGGTTGAAAATTAAACTATTTTTATAAATTTTGGAAGTTGAACTAAATTCTTGAAAGCTCATTTTTTTGGTAGAAGATTATTTTATATTTTTAACTGAAAACGTAACTTTTCCATTTTTTGTTGATAATTGATCTTTTTTTTTTAATTGAAATTCAAATACTTGGGTAAATGTTGAACCACATTGTAAAAATGTATTTTTTTGTTAAGGGCTCATCTCTTTGTTTAAAAATTGAACTAATTCGTTATAAAAAACGTTTTTTTTTTGTTTGTCAAAAACTACTTTTGCAACTTCAAATGTATTTTGGTTGATCATTCATCATTTTTGTCGAAAAATCTTTTTTTTTTTGTTCAAAATTTAAATTTTCTGTTAAGATTTTCATTTTAATTATGGTTTTAACTGAAAATTTAACTATTCTATGTCTGCGTGAACATTTATCTTCTTTAGTTAAAAATCCAACTATTTGATTGATAAATTCTTTATTTTGTGGAAAATTAATCTTTCTTTAGTAAAAAATTAATCTTTTAGGTTCAAAATTAAATCTTCTTTGGCTTAAAGAATTTAATTTTTTTACTGAAAATTAACTTTTTAAACTGAAAATGAAACTATTTCATGTTTGGTTGAATATAAATATTCTTAATTGAAAATTCAACTATTTGTTTGAAAATTTTTGTATTTTGTTAAAACTTTTTATTTTGTGGTAGAAAATTAATTTTCCTGGTGACTAATTCACCTTTTTGGCTGAAAGCTCATGTATTTTGTTGTAAATGATTTTTTTTTGTAGAAAATTAATCTTTTTGGTTGTTCATTTTCATTTTTTCATTTCTTAATTTGAAAATCAGTTTTTTTCTAAATTGAAAATTAATTTGTTAAATTAAAAATTTAACTAAATTTTGTGTCGAAAGTTTTTTTATAGACATTTAATTTTTTTGGTGAAAAATTCATTTGTTTGCTTGAAAATTCATTATATATGCTTCAAAACATCTTTCTCTAACTGAAAATTAAACTATTTTATTCTTTGTTGAAAATTTATCTTTTTTAGTTGAGAATTTTTTCATTAATTTCTTATTATTTTTTTTTTGGTAGAAAATTAACCCTTTTGGTTGAAACTTCATGTATTTTGTTAAGAATTATTCTTTTTTGGTAGAAAATTAATCTTTTCGGTTGAAATTTCATTTCTTTGGTTGAAAATTATTATTATTCTTCAAATTACTTTTGCTACTGAAAATCTAACTCTTCCATTTTATGACGATTTTTTTATAGACATTTAATCTTTTTGGTAGAAAATATCTTTTTTTTGTTGAAAATTTAAATATTCCATTGAAAAATTATTTTATTCGCTTAAAAAGCTATTTCCCTGATTGGAAATTAAACTATTCAATTTTGGTTTGGAAAATTTATCTTTTCTAGTTGGAAATTCATCTATTTTGTTGGAAAATCGTATTTTTTAGTCAAAAACTCGATTATTTTGGTAGGAAATGCATATTTTTGTGATGTAACTTCAACTTTTTTTTACATTCGCCTTTATGATTTGAAGACTCAACGTTTTGAATGAATTTTTTTTATTGTTGATTAAACAATCTTTCTTGGTTAAAAATTTAATTCTTTTGCTGAAAATTCGTATTTTTTGGTTTCACAATTTTGTATATGGAAAATTAAAATATTTTTTTCTGCTTTGAATTTGAATTGAACGATTTCAGATTAAAATTTCGAAAATTAGATCATGTAAAATTCAAAGGAGTCAACATTGTACTATTTCTCATTAAAAGCAGTCAAAATGAAATAATTAAAGAATATTAACTTTCGAAATTTTCTAATTTTTAATTCGAAATGATTAAATCTTGTCAATTTTAAATCAAAAACTGAAGTTTACTGAGCTGCGAAAAAATATTCTCATCATATTTATTGAGTTTAATAGCGTTTATTGACTTTTTTGTAATCTACCAGAAAATTAAAAAAAGGTTTAAAATTAACAAAATCGCAGCAGTTTTTCTGAAAAAATTAAAAATAGATTTTCTCAAAAAACCAAACTTTACATTTTTTGCCTCAAAAATGGATTAGCCCGCATGATGCTGAAAAAATGCCTTTCTTTCATTAGCAGAATTTTCTTAAAAATATTTAGAAGAAAAACAGGTGGAAATTTTCAGAAAATATTTTCTTTTCATTTTCTCAAAATTGGAAGAAAAAAAAAAGTTTTTCTGGAAAACCCCACCTTTTTAATTTTTTGGCTTTTTTTTTAAATTTCTGCTAATAGACGAAAGGCATCTTATCAACATCATGCGGACTAAACCATTTTTGAGGCAGGAAGAATTTTTTTTCCTGAAATTGCAATTTTTCAATTTTTCTCATGAACGTTTAAAGATATCGCAAAAGAACAAGAGACATTTTTTATAAAAGTTATTTAGCAAGCATCAAACTAACAAGATATTTTTATTACCAAAGAACAAGTTCAAAAAAAATTTAAAGGTGGGTTTTTTGAGAAAATGAAAAATATGTCAATTAGGTCAAAAGTTATAGAGATTTAAAGAAAAAAATTCTGTTTTTTTTTGAAAAACAAAGGACAACATTCAAATGCGCATAACTACTTATTTTTTTTTTTTTTTTTGCAAATCGGAAAAATTCGCATCGCCTAAATTCTGATTTGGAATGGATTCGGCCCTTACAATAAAAAACAACGATTTTTTTTCAGAGATTCTTCCCTATCTTACGTTATTATATGCAAAAAAGTGGTAGTGACCTTCTTTGGTCAGCCATGCTCTTAAATATAATGTGATGAGTCAGACATCCTGACAAGAAAATTTTTCGAAAAATCAAATGTTTAGAAGATATGCATGATTTCAGAGCTTTTTCATTCCTACGAAGCGGGGCTAAAATTCTATTTTTCAAGAGTAAAAAGTGACTTCAAACTACTTTTTATTTTCACGCAATATGAAGGATTAATAAATTACGCAGTAGATTTCGAAAATAGGATGATTTGAGAACTTTCGAAATTAAATAATCTCAGATTAGAATTTCGAAATTAAATAATTTCAGACTGGAATTTCGAAAATTATATCACGTAAAATTCGAAGGAATTGAAATTGTATTATTTCTCATTGAAAGCGTTGAAAATGAAACAATTTAAAGAATGTTAGCTTTTCATAAAATCTCTACGTTTTGAGACCTCTTGAGCTAGAGAAAACGATTTTCACGAAGGTTTCGGTCTGTCTGTATGAGTCCTATCGAAAAAGTGAAGATACCACTAGATTCATGTCGGTGATATCTCCAGGTGTTGTTTTTTTTATTTTCAAAAAAAGTCATTTTTTGAACAATTATATTGTTTGTGATGCAGGTAACCATTATTTCGCGAAAAAGATTTCTTCGCAAAGTGATCATCATAAATGTCACTTCTTTCATTAGGATAAAAATTTTCTTTTCCAACAGCTTCTAACCATTTCTTTAGAAGTTCCGCGTTCACAAAAGGAAACCTAAACAGAAAATGCCGGTGTTAAATTTGAATTAAATTTTGATGAATTTGAAAATTCAAAGTAATGTTTTCAATTCTAAATTTTCCAAATTGAAGAAATTTCGAATTTGAAGCATCAAAATTAAAAATGTTAAACTATAAATAAAAAGGCTTACATTTTCATGATTTTGGAAATCAAAGTCAAGTTTTCTATTTTAAATCTTCCAAATTAAGAAATTTCGAACTTAAATCATCAACGTCACAGACGTTTTTTAATGTAAATTTTCAAAATTAAAAACTCTTCCATTTTGAAGATTTAGAACATACATTATTTTCAATTTTCACGAATAGCAACTTAAAATTCTTCAATTTTCACATAATTTGCAATTTAAAATTCTTGAATTTTAATGATTGCGATTAAAAACTCTTTAATTAAATTTCCAGTCAAAAGAAAGATTAATTTTCTACCAAAAAGAACGAATTTCCAATCACATTTTCGAAAGTTCAACTAAAAACGAGCAATTTTCAATCCAAAATAGAATAGTTGAATTTTCAGTAAAAAAAATTAATTTCCAGCTAAAATGATGAATATTCAACTGAAATAGTTCAATTTCAAAAAAATGCATTTTCATTCAAAAAAATGAATTTTCAATCAAAAAAATTTATTGCACATTTGTTAAGTTTTTGTTTACTAATTTAAAATTTGTCTCACTTGCCAAAAGGATTTTTCCGATCCACGTCTTTTGGCGTTATCGCAGCAGACGCATTTTAGATGAAAATTTACCAATTTTGTTGGCACACTTCTATACATTTTCAAAATTCAAGAAATTTCCATTGTAATTCTCCAAAATGCAGAATTTTAAATTCTAAATCTTCAAAATTGAAGTGTGTTTGATTTTTAAAATTTACAGTTAAAATCGTCTGTAACTTTGATGATTTAAGATCGAAATTTTTCAATTTGGAAGATTTAAAATCGAAAAGTTGACTTTTGATTTCCAAAGTCATCAAAATTCAAGCATTTTTATTTATAGTTTTAAATTTTTCAATTGTGATGCTTCAAATTCGAAATTTATTCAATTTGGAAAATTTAGAATTGAAAACTTCACTTTGAATTTTCAAAGACATCAAAATTCAATTCAAATTTAAGACTGTCATTTTCTGTGTAGGTTTCCTTTTGTGAACCATGTGTAACCTTATGTTTTGAAAGGACTGAGTGATATCTAGGACTTCTGCGAAAATTATTTTCATGTTCATTTTTCCTAAGTCTAAGAGCCCTTTTTGTCTGCCCTACATAAAATGCATTGCAATCTTTACAATTAATTTGGTAAATAACACATTTTTTGTCTAACGTTTCATATCGATCTTTTCCTAATTTTACAATCATATTGCTCTTAAAAGGAACTCTATAAATAGTATGTAAACCTAATTTTCCCAGCATTGATTTCAAAATTTTCGAGATTTTACCAAAATATGGAAGAACAACCGTATTAAATGTATTGTAATGTTCTCTGTTTATTTAATTTTGATTATTGTTTTTGTTTTGTATATATTTTATTCTGTTATGCGCATGTTTTTGAATTTGTTTACAATGTTCAATATTTTTTTCATGGAAAACTGGATGTGATAATTTAAGGGCTCTATCAATCAAATTTTTAATAATTGCTATTTTGTTTTAAATAGAGTGACTTCAAAGAAAACTAAGTGTTCTACCTTAACAAATGTTTTTCCTATGCCAGTCAGTAATAATATGTCTTTCATCAGTTTTAATTAAAGTCAAATCTAGAAAATTTAATTTAACTTCAGTTTCAATCTCAACAGTAAATTGTAATCTAGGGTGTATACTATTAAAATCATTAAGAAGAGTGTTAACATTATTTTTATGTAAACTAAGTACTGAATCATCAACATATCTTGCATAAAAATCAATATTAAAATTGATTTTTTGGAAAATTTCATTCTCTAAATCCTCCATGACAATTTCAGCTCAAATAGGAGATAAAACAGATCCTATGGGAGTTCCAAACTTTTGTGTATAAAATTTATTATTGACTTTGAAATATACAGAATGAAAAACATATTTTATAGCATCAAGAAAATGTTTTTTCGGAATTTTGGTATTAATTTTAATCAAATCCCAACGTTTTTGTAATGGCAATTTCGACTCTTTCGTAAGGGATATTTGGAAACATAGCTATTACATCACAAGAGACAAATATATGGTCTAAAGGTATTATCACATTTTCAATTAGTTTTAAACAAGCATGACTATTTTTAATTGATGTTTTTGAGATTTGTATTGATTTTTTAATAATTGGACTTAATAATTCTTTCAATTTTCTAGTTGGGGAACCTACTGTTGAAATAACTGATCGTAGAGGGTAGTCATCTTTGTGAGCTTTAAAAATTCCATAGGCTAATGAGAGATAAGTACTCGATGTATCAATATCACATCTTTCAATATTTATTACCTAAATATTTATTAGTTCTCATTCTGTCTAAAATTTTAAAAGTCCCTTTTTGAAGCATTATGGTGGGATTATTAGGAATCAATTTAAAACTATCTTCATCATTAAAGATATGCAACATTTTTTGAATATAAGCATCCCTATGAATCGCTACTGTAATACTTCCTTTGTCTGATTTAGTGATCATTAAAAAAAACCAAGTTTTTGGATTATCATTATTTGAAAAATCATTCGATAAACCCATAAATTGTGATCTAAATTCATCAATTTTATTCTCAGGTATTTTTTTAAATATTTGATTCAATGTCTTTAATTATTTCAAGTAGTTGAATACAGTTTTTTCCCACAAATTTGTTGCTAAAACCATCACCTAATCTCAAAATGTCAATAAATCTGTGTGGAATAATTACATTAGAAATATTCAGAATCCAAGGGTCTGGTTGATCATGAAAAAGAACTGAGTGAATATTTAAATGCAGTTTTTGTACATCTCCACAAGAGTTTTATTTCTTTTGCTCTTATAATTATAATTATTTATATTATAATTTACATTCATTTTGTAATTATAATATTCATTAGTCATATTTACAATTTCACACCACTTTTTTCATCCGCAAAAAAATTATTTTGTACAAATTGGTAGCTTTTAATCCTATCGACTTTCCTTTTTTTGCACTGTTCGATTATTTTTATTTATGTAATTACTTTTTATTAAGTTTTGTATAGTTTCCAGTTTTAGTCCATTCACTCATTGACAAAAAACTAATCTTTACATGATTTTTATTCTTATTTTTGAGTTCTTTTCCATACTACATTTGAATCTCCCGCATATCCCGATCTGTTTCGAATAGTCCCAAACCAAAACATCCCTAAAAAATGGCGGCTCCGAAGCCTTCAAGTAGGCACACGTGTTTTTCATCGAATCCTGAATCCAGTGTATTATATATATATATCAGTGTTCAAGATGCAGACTTCAGGTGTATATGTATAGCTGAATTCAAGGTCGTGAAAAATTTATTGGAATAAAAATTCCATTAATGTATAGAATTCCTGAAAACAAAACAAGAATTCAACGATCAAATTTGGACAAACACAACAAAATGCTCCTATTGCAATTCCTAAAAACAAAAAAGTTTGTTTCTTTGCACAAAAATAAAAAAGAGGAAAGAAAAATTAGAAGGCAACCAACCACATCCCCTTCCTTCTCTTTTTTATTTCTTTCGTCTTTTTTATTTTTATTATTATCAAATCACAATATGAAAGCATGCACAATATTTACCAACGTTTCGGTGCTCACACAGCACCCTTATCAAGGCAAGAAAAATTAGAGCAGGTAGGAACAGCGACGAAATAACGACGCTATCACTTCGATACCTGACAACTGAATGTGGGTCAAAAGACAAATCCGTTATAAACAAACAAGAAATGACAGAAAGTCAAGACCCATGAAAACGTATTGCTAAATCTCATTAATCATACTAGAATAACTTTTGCTTAATTTATCCAAATCAGTTTTTAAATTAATCGACAACTTATTTTGTTTTTTAATATAAAGCATTTCCATGAATTCTCTCTTTCTCTCATTACTTTCACTGTGTAAAATGTCATCATTATCCCAGTCAAACTCATGGTCAACGTCAACAAACCCTCTCGTATGTCTAGCAAGAACGCTCTTATAACCACGTCCTAAACGAACATCACTTTTGTGTTCCTCCACCCTAGTATTAAGAAGTCTGCCAGTCTGTCCCACATAAGTCATCTTACAGATCTTGCAAGTTATCTTGTAAACAACACCTCCTTTTTCAAATTTATCTAAAGGATCTTTACCAAAAGTTATTATTGAATCCATTTTAAATGGTATACGGAAAATAGTATGAATATTAAATTTCTTTAACATAAATTCAATAGTTTTCGAAATTTGACCAAAAAAAGGAAGAACAAAAGTATTGAAAGAACTATATTCTCTCAATTCTTTCTGATTATCTGCAGATAAAATTTTACTTTGTTTGTTTTTGATTTGTTGAATTCTAATTGTGATATGTTGCTCAATCAATTTTTGTGGGTAATGATTAAGAAAAAGAATATTCCTAACTATATTCAAATTCTCTTTGTGAAATGAAATGTGGGACAAACCTAGAGCTCTGTCAACTAAGTTTTTGATTACTGCAATTTTGTTTTGAAAAGGATGAGCCGAAAATAAATTTAAAATTCTACCTGAATATGTACTTTTCCTATACCAATTGGT
>CAKNYM010033070.1:0-27800 GCA_932195095.1 Andricus curvator
AAGAAGGTGTAGATCTCGAAACAGTGAAGGTACGTGGGTTAGATTTCACAGATGACAAGATTATTATGGCAGAATTTCAGATTATCTGTGCAGATTAAAATTATCTTTGCAATAGAGTTAGTCTCGATTATTAGGGATTTTTTTTGCTCTGTTCTTTCCACTTTTTAGGGGTCAACATTTAATGAACGTATAATAGGGACCCTGACCTCAGATATTCTTGAGTCACATATTGTTTTACAAGACAATTCAGATAGAATAAGATGTCTTCTAAAACATGTTTTCGTACAATTTTGTTGATTAAGATCTCTGGCAAAAGATGTAAACAAAGCATCTATTGATTCTTCTGCCAAAGAGGAAGCATCAGTCTATTAAAGATGAAATGCTGTAGGCTGTTGGATTACCTCCCTTTCATCCTCGCGGTGCGGTGACTGCTTCGTCATATTTCTTTCCGAAATACTCAGCGCCCCGTGAGATCTCCAGCCGTCACATGTTCGAATTATTTCTTCTTAATGATTAATCGACTCGTCTTCTCAGTTCCAAGTTCCAACCTGTCACGGCAAAGCAGACATCTGCTTGTTTCTTTCTTATTAATGTGACCTTTACGTTTCCTCGAATTATTTTCCACAAGAAAATTAGATCTTCCTGAGGAGCATTTTCATTTGGAATGTCTCTCTATAATGCGGGACTGAAATAAAGACTGCCCTCGAGTCACGCGCTCCGCGAGAATGGCTACTAAATTGCAATTATTCCTCTTCTAAGTTCAAAAGTGGCTCTACCCAAGAGCGTTTGCCTAGTTTTAGTAAGCCACTCGAAATAATGTAGAGAACCATTGTTTTCAGGTAAATTCTCAAATTTAGAGCTAAGTGGGTCAGTAGTTGAAGTAATTTAACTTGCAACTATTTTTTTTTTAATTTCAAATTCTATTTGTTATTTAAAATTAAGAACTTGTAGAAATACACTCTATTTTTTCCAATTATACAAAATTTCGTACACGATGAAGAAAAAAACTTGAATTTCTGTTTCAGTAAGGAGTCGTCCTTAAACTACGTTACAAATTTGAGGGGGGGGGGCCATGCTAACAACTCCGGTTTCCCCCCCCCCCGCCCCCAGTCAGTAGAAGTAACATTGCGAACTTAGATAACATTTAGTATGTTTTCTGATGATAAATTTTAAAGAATTGTTTTTTTTTCTGTTTTTAAGAAACATACACTTCCTTCCCTTTTTCTTGTTTCTTGGCTTGAATATGAATTACATTAATAGAATCTATAAAAAAAAATAAGTACTTTTAATTGAAAAGTCTGCTATTATATTTTAGGTTCGGAATTCATCTCACTTGGTTGAAAATTCTAGCATTTGGTTGAAAATGTTATTATTGTGTTGAAAATGTCACTATTTTGTTCGAAAGTCATCTTTTTGTTTAAAAATTCAGCTACTTGGTTAAGAGTTGAACAATTTTGTTTGTTTGGAAATTCAACCGTTTTGAAGATAATTTATCCGTTTGGCTTTAAAATTCAACAATTTTGTTCAAAATTAATGTATTTTGTTGACAGATAATAGATTTGGTTGCAAAATCATGTTTTTGGGAGAACATTAATTTTTTTGCTGGAAAATTCTTTTTTTTTGGTTGAAAATTCAACTATTTGGTTGAAAATTCATCTTTTTTAGTTGAAAATTCAAATACTTGGTTGAAAGTTGAACTAGTTTGTTCGAAATTCATATTTTTTAAAGATTCATTTCCTGAATTAAAAATTTAATTATTCCATATTCAGAAAATTAATCTTCTGGATTAAAAATCATATTTTGTGCTCGCTTTTGGGTCGAACTCTTTTTTTTTAAATTAATTTTTCTCGAATTTATCATTTTAATCGAAAATTCATCACTTTTGTTGAAAATGCAACTATATTTTGATGGAAATATGTTGTTTTTTTGTTGAGAATTTATTTATTAACTAACAATGTAACTATTCCATTCTTGGTTGAAAATTGATATTTTCTAGTTGAAAATTAATTTCTTTTGATGAAAATTCGTCTTTTTTAGTCGAAAATTAATCTTCTTGGTTGAAAATCCATCGTTTTTGATTAAATATACAATTGTTTGGGTCTAAATTTTTTTAGTTTGGTTGCGAATTCAACAATATGGTGCGAAATTAAATTGTTAGGTTGAAGAGAAACTTTTTTCTTAAAAATTAAATTATTTTTATGAAAATTTAACTTTTTGGTATAAAATTAACTTTTTTGTTAAAAAATCATATTTTTGGGTTGAAAATTTAACCGTTTTGTAAATAATTCGTCCTTTTGTAGATAATTCGTTCTTTTGAATTAAAAATTCAACTTATTATAAAAATTATGGTATTTTGTTAAAAGTTAATATATTTGTTGAAAACTCGTTTTTTTAAGAATATCAATCTTTTTGCTAAAAAAATCTTCTTTTTGGTTGAAAATTTAACTATTTGGTTGAAAATTCATCTTTTTTAGTTAAACATTCAAGTACTTGGTTGAAAGTTGAACTAATTTGTTAAAAATTCATATGTTTTTGAGATTCATCTCCTTGAATGAAGAATTAATCATTCCATTTTTATGAAATTAATCTTCAAGATTGAAACTCATCTTAGGGTTGAACTCTTTTTTTGAAAATTTATTTTTCTTAAGATTCAACATTTCAGTTAGAAACTCATCCCATCTTTTGCTAAAAATTCTTCTTTTTTTGGTTGAGTAATAATTTTTTCAACTAAAAATGTAACTGTTCCATTTTTGGTTGAATAATGGTATTTTTTATTGAAAATCGATCTCTTCTAGTTTAAAATTTATGTATTATGTAAAAAATTCGACTTTTTTGCCGGAAATTAATCTTCTTGGTTGAAAATTCATCCTGTTTTATTAAAAATGCAACTGTTTGGATCTAAATTAATCTGGTTTGGTCAAGGATTCAACAATTTGGTAGAAAATTAAACTATCCGGTTGAAAATGAACTTTTTTCTCAAAAATTAAATTATTTTGATGAAAATTTAACTTTTTGGTAGAGAATTTTACCTCTTTTTAGTTGAAAATTTAACTATCTGGTTGAAAGTCGAACCAGTTTTTTAAAAATGCATATTTTTTTAAGATTCACCTCTTTTGTTTAAAATTTAACTATTACATTTTTAGTAAATTCATCTTCTGGATTAAAAATCATACAGATTCATAATTTTAGTTGAAAATTTATCTCTATGGTTGAAAATTGAATTATTTCGTTAAAAAGTAGTTGTTTTTTTTTCTGTTGAGAAATAATTTTTTTTTCAACTAACAATCTAATTATTTCTTCTTTGCTTGAAGATTGATATTTTTCATTTCAAATTGATCTTCTCTAGTTGACAATTCATGTATTTTGTTAAAAAGTAATTTTTTTGATTGAAAATTAATATTCTTGTTTGAAAATTCATTCTTTTTGATTGAAAATTTATCTATGCGGTTAAAAATTCTTTTTTTTTTTTAGTTGAAAATTGAACTTTTTGGTTAAAAGTCCAACCAGTTTGTTTAAAATTCATATTTTTTAATATTCACTTGCTTGGTTGAATATTTAACTTTTTTGTTGAAAATTCTATTTTTTCATGGTTAAAAATTAATTTTTTTATTCGATAATTGTACTGTTCCATTTTTGGTCAGAAATATATCCTTTATAAGTTGAAAATTCAACTATTTGGTGGACTTGAAATCTTAGGAATTTAAACTCTTTTATATTGCATTCAATATGGTATTTATATTAATTTCATTCAAAAGAATTTATTCCTTCGTTATTAACCTATTTTCGTGAAAAATCACCCTCTTTCCTGTGTTTTGATAGAAATTTAGACTACGGTTATTTACCGGGGGGAGGAGAGGTGTAAGACAAAACTACGTTTTTCAATGAGGGTGAAGGAGGGGGGGGGGGATAGCCTAAAATTGGTAACGTGGTTTATGGACGACCCGAGGGGTCGACCACTTTGATTTTTCGTGTACCAGAAATATATTCTCTAAAGAATATTCGGGAATTTAGATAATATATCGGAATATTCGGGAATACAAAGAATATCAAGAATATGAGGGAATGTTTGGAAATATGAGACAGTATTTCGAAATATATTTAAATTATGTATATTAAATTATTTATATATATTATAATATAGAGTAAATGGGAAACTGAGTGACTGGTTCGATATTATGCAAGGCGTGAAACAAGGATGCGTTATGTCCTCATGGCTATTTATCATATTTGTGCATAAGTGTCTAAGAATGACCCTATTCGACGAAGAAGGTGTAGATCTCGAAACAGTGAAGGTACGTGGGTTAGCTTTCGCGGATGACAAGATTATTATGGCAGAATCAATCGAGGACTTGCAAAGAATGTTGAATAAACTTAATACAAGCATGAAGAACATAGGCCTTAAAATTAACGTAAATAAAACAAAAACCATGATGTTTGAAGGTAAAACTGAGAAAACAATGTGCAACATTGTCCTAAATGATGAGAGATTAGAACAAGTTGACAAGTAAGTATATCTGGGTTGAAAATTCAACTATTTTGTTAAAAATTCATCTTTTTGGTCTGAAAATTCATCTCATTCTGTAAAAAGTTCACCTTTTTGGTTAAAAGTGCAACTGCCTTGTTAACAATAATAATTAATCTGTTTCGGTTGAAAGTTAACTTTTTTTATTGAACATTCAATTGCTTTGTAGAAAATCCGTAATTTTGGCTTAAAAATTCAACAATTCAGTAGAAAATTGATTTATTTGGTTAAAAATTTATGTATTTTTTTGAAAATTTGTCTTTTTTGACAGAAAATCGATTCTTTTTGGTTAAAATTTTGTTTTAACTGAAAATTGAACTATTTTGTTGAAAACTCAACTCATTGATTGAAAATGAACTTTTTTGTTGAAAATTCGCCATTTTTCCTTGAAAATTCAACAATTTGGTCGAAAAGTTAACTATATTTGGTTGAAAATATATGTATTTTGTCAAAAATTCGTCTTTCTTGACAGAAAATCGATTTTTTTGGTTCAAATATTGTTTTTAACTGAAAATTGAACTATTTTGTTGAAAACTCAACTCACTGATTGAAATTAACTTTTTTGTTAAAAATTCAACTGTTTCGTAGGAACTTCGCCATTTTGGCTTAAAAAATCAACAATTTGGTAGAAAATTTAACTATTTTGTTGATAACTCAACTCATTGGTTGAAAATGAACTTTTTTGTTGAAAATTCAACTATTTTGTGGAAAATTCACCGTTTTGCCTTACAAATTTGAGAATTTGGTACAAAATTTGACTATATTTGGTTGAAAATATACGTATTTTCTTAAAAATTCATCTTTTTTGAAAGAAAATTGATTTTTTTTTGTTAAAATTTTGTTTTTAACTGAAAATTGAACTATTTTGTTGAAAATTCAACTCATTGATTGAAAATTAACTTTTTTGTTGAAAATTCGCCATTTTGCCTTAAAACTTCAACAATTTGGTAGAAAATTTAATTATATTTGGTTGAAAATATATGTATTTTGTTAAAAATTCGTCTTTTTTGACAGAAAATTAATTTTTTTTGTTAAAAATTTTTTTTAATTGAAAATTGAACTGTTTTGTTGTAAACTCCACTCATTGATTGAAAAATTAACTTTTTTGTTCAAAAATCAACTGTTTTGTAGGAAATTCGCCATTTTGGCTTAAAAATTCAACAATTTGGTATAAAATTTGACTATTTTGTTGAAAACTAAACTCATTGGCTGAAAATGAACTTTTTTGTTGAAAATTCCACTGTTTTGTGGAAAATTGGCCATTTTTGCTCAAAAATTCAACAATTTAGTATAAAATATAACTATATTTGGTTGAAAATATATATATTTTGTTAAAAATTCGTCTTTTTTGATGAAAAATCAGTTTTTCGTATGATAAGGACAACTGGTTGAAAGATAATCTATTTTAGTTGAGGATTCAAGTATTTTGTTGAAAATTCGTATTTGTTGGTAAATGTTGTTTATTTTAAATTAAAACTTTTTTGATTAAATATGAACTATCACATTTTTTGTGAGAAATTCATCTTTTTAGGTTGAAAATTCTACCTCTTGGTTGGAAGTTGAATTAAATAGTAATTTTTTAGCTGAAAATTCAACTGTTTTGTGTTCGTTTTTTTTTTTCATTCAAAAATAATTCTCCTAAATGAAAATGTAACTATTACATTTTTGGTTGAAATTGATCTTTTTAGTATAAGAATTCAATTATTTAGTTAACAATTTTCAGCAAAAATTATTCAAATAAAATTTTGATTAACATCACATCCATTGCTCAAACTGCTTAGTCGAAAATGTATGGTATTTTTTGGAAAATTCGCCTCTTCAGTAGAAAATAAATCGTTATGCTTGAAAATTCAACTATTTGGTTAAAACTTTTTGTATTTTGTTGAAAATTCGTCCAAAGAATTTCACCAAAGAATGAAAAGAATTTTCCAATCTCCTAGGAGTAACTTCACTTTCTGATGCACAGTTTTATCGAAAATTCTTTATTTTCATCAATGATTCGAAACACGAAATTTATCGATTTAACCTAGTTTGCCCTTTCAAATAAAAACAATGCCAGAGAATCATTGATGAAATGAGTGCAAGTTCAAAAGCAGGAATTTTCTGGCCTCCTTTTACTGCAGTGATATTTTTTCTCAGGACAGTGAAGGTACGTGGGTTAGCGTTCGCAGATGATAAAGTTGTTATGGCAGATTCAATCGAAGACTTGCAAAGAATGTTGAGCAAACTGAATACAAGCATGAAGAACATGGGCCTCAAAATTTACGTAAATGAAACAAAAATGGTGGTCTAACGTTTTTAAGTCAAAAGTAGGAATTTTCTGGCTTCCTGTTGTGAATCCCTCATTTTTTATTTCAACGACAGTTCACGATGGACATCCTGTCAAAACTGATGCCAGTGTAGGATATTTTTTCTGGAAAAGAATGATTGAGAAAGTTATTATGCTTTCAATGCTAATGAGAAATCGTTTCCCTATTTCCTTCAAAGTTCCGGAAATTTAGCCCTGTGTGACGATGAAGCACGGGTGGCCCAGAGTTGAGTGTGAAATTCGATATCGGAGAGGCTTCAGAAGCTTTTTACTGCAGTGATATTTTTTCGGGACAGTGAAGGTACGTGGGTTAGCGTTCGCAGATTATAAGGTTGTTATGGCAGATTCAATCGAAGACTTGCAAAGAATGTTGAGCAAACTGAATACAAGCATGAAGAACATGGGCCTCAAAATTTACGTAAATGAAACAAAAATGATGGTCTAAAGTGTAAAGTAAAAAGCAGGAATTTTCTGGCTTCTTGTTGTGAATCTCTCATGTTTTATTTCAACGACAGTTCGCGATGGACATCCTGTCAAAACTCATACCAGTGTAGGATATATTTTCTGGAAAAGGATGATTGAGAAAGTTATTATGCTTTCAATGCCAATGAGAAATCGTTTATCTATTTCCTTCAAAGTTCCGGAAATTCAGTCCTGTGTGACGATGAAGCACGGGTGGCCCAGAGTTGAGTGTGAAATTCGATTCCGGAGAGGCAACTTCCCCTATTGACCTCCCAAGAAAGACTTACGAGACGTGATTCGAGAAGCAAAATAGTATTTGGTATTTTTAGCTCTTCCGGGTCAATGTCAGAATTTTTACTAATCTCATATCAGGCACGTTCGAAGGGATCAAGGGAAAAAGATTCTAAACCTAGGGGTGAAATCATTCCTCAGATTTTTTAGCAATAGACGGGTACTTCACAAATGATATTTATATCCAAGCTGTCAGATGTACTTTTTTGATGGAATTTTCTCCGACTGAATTTAAAATAACGTGAATAATGGCTCAGATGTCTCACCTGAAGGTTGTCTGTTTGCATACCAATGTGAGAAAACGAATTTCGAAATAAAGTATCATTAAAATTGTAAAGGGTGAATAATTCACGGAGGTCGCCTCATAAATTGAAACTTCTACATTAAAAATTAAATTTAGATTTTTTCTGGTTTGATGCTTCAATCTTGCGTGCTTTATTTTTATTCGAACGTTCATTTTTAGGTGTTTCCAATTTCAACTATGAATAACGTGGTTCCTGAATGTTATTAGAGTTGAATTTGGAACCGCATAATAAGGGGTTAACCTTACGCAGGTTTTTCAGTATTTCAAAATATAAACCGAATATGAATTAATAAATCAATAAATCAATAAATCAATAAATATAAAGCAAAAATATAAACATCCTGAAAGTTTGAGATTTTTCTATTTTACTCCTTAGGAGATATGCAACCGAGAAAACAAAGGACTTAACAAAACTAAAGATTTTGACCAGCCTGTTTAAAATATAATTATTGTACATAATTGTCTCAAATTTTGTTCTTAAGTATAAATATTAGGGTCATGACTTTAGAATAAAATAAAATTTGATTATTTTTACATAATAATGACGAAGAAATATTGAGTTGAAAAACTTGAAATTTAACATTTCGAAGCAGTATTTTGTACTTAAAATGTATTATTCTCAAATAAAAGCTTAATTCTGTAAATCGGCAACCTCGACGTAATCCAGTATACAGATTTTCGAAATTAGAAAAAATCAAAATTTTGAATTATCTCGACAACGGTCAGATGCTAAGTAAATTTTAAGGTTTTTGTGGAAGGGGTTTGTTTTCGACCAACTCGAACTAACCCAATCAAAAGATATTTAAATACCAAAAAAAAATTAACATTTTGAGTTTTCTTTGAAAATAATGATAACAGTAAACAGATTATAATTTTTTTATAAATATAAGATTCAAATCATCTTGAAATCGGTCAGAGAGTTGTAAAAACTAATAATTACAAAGAACTCAAACTAACCCAATAAAAAGTTTTTAAAAATTAAACACAATAATACAAATGAATTATTCACAAAAAGTTGAATTTTCAAACCAAAAATATGCATTTTCCATCAAAATAATTGAATTTTTGACCCAAAAAGAAGACGAGAAGTGAATTTTCAACTTTAAAAAATCAATTTTCTAACAAAAATGGAATAGCCACATTCTCAGTAAAAAAATTCATTTTCAACAAAATAGTTAAATTTTTAACTAAAGAAACTCATTTTTAACTAAAATAATGAATCTTTGACCAAAAAAATGAATAGTCAACCCAAAAGATGAATTTTCTACTAAAAAAAGATACATTTTCAACAAAATAAATGAATTTTCAACCAAGAAGATTAAATGTCTATACAAAAAATATAAATTTTCGACGAAAAATATAATAGTTAAATTTTCAGTTAAAAAATTAATTTTTAATTTAAAAAAACTAATTTTCAATCACAAAAATGAATTTTCAACCAAGAATATTAATTTTTTTCAAATACATGAATTTTGAAACAAATTTTAAATTTGTAAAGGAATTTTTAACCAAAAAGGTTAATTAGTCCAGAATATTAATCTTCTTGGTGACTTATTCAACATTTTGATTGAATATTCATTTATTTTGTTGAAAACTATGGAAATTGTCATCTTAATAGCTGAATTTTCAAGTGAAGAAATTAGAAAAATTCAGTTTCGCCAAAAAAACAAACGAATTTTCAACAAAATAGTTAAATTTTTAAGCAAACAATTATTTTTTATCTAATATAATGAATCTTAAAAAAAATGAATTTTTAACCCAATAGTTGAATTTTCAATTGGAAGAAAGGATTTTGTACCAAAAAAAACAAACAGATTTTCAACAAAATAGTTAAATTTTCTACCAAACAAATGAATTTTTGACAAAAAAAAGGGAATAGTTAAATTTTCAGTAAACAATCTGATGTTCAGATAAAAAATTAATTGTCAACCAAAAAGATTAAATTTCTACCAAAAAACATCAATTTTTAACAAAATAAATGAATTTTCCACAAAAAAAGTGAATTAGTCACCAAGAAGATTAAGATATTCTACCATAAAAGACAACGTTTCAAAAAAATACAGAAATTTTCAACCGAATAGCTGAATTTTCAATATCAATGCTAAATAAAACATGGACAAAAATCATGGAACCAATGAAAAATTGACAGAATGATTTGAGCAAGAACTTATTTAAATACCTTGTAAATTCCACATTTTTTTGTTTTTCTGAAATGTATTCATATTTAAAAATGATAATTTTTAATAGAACTAGCAAAGATTAACCGGTCGTGGTAAGTTTTGGTTTTCAAAATTAGTATTTAAATGTATATAGTGCAATGAAAATATGCAACAATGGTTATTTTTCTGTTATTGTCAAAATACCATTTTGACTGTTATTTAACAATAATCTGGAATTGTTCTCAGTTTAAACATGAACATAAATAATGGGGCATTTTTCATTTATCTTCAAGAATCTCAAGAGATTTCAAATGATGTATACTTGTTTCAATGGACTTTTACGAATACGATTTCCAAAGATTTCAAGATTTCAAATGATTAAAAAAAATTAAAGGGATTAGAAAAAATTTTGTAGGATTTTGAAAGATTTCATGGAATTTCACAAGATTTAAAGGATTGTATTGATTATATTTTATTTCAAGGGTTTTCTACGAATTTCAACAATTTCAAGGTATATGAAGGATTTGAAGAAATTTCAAAGAAATTGGAAGGTTTCAAGTAATTTTAACC
The DNA here is from genome assembly GCA_932195095.1 of Andricus curvator. Taxonomy (NCBI): domain Eukaryota; kingdom Metazoa; phylum Arthropoda; class Insecta; order Hymenoptera; family Cynipidae; genus Andricus; species Andricus curvator. The sequence continues at coordinate 10,617 of CAKNYM010033070.1, forward strand.
CTAACTAGTCACACTTCGGTAGAATCACATAATAGTCATACTGGGTCCTAATGAGTCCTAGAAATCTAAAAAAAATGCTAGGTATTATTTAAGAATTGCAAAAGATGATCTTTTAGTTTTTGTAACCAAAATTAATTGCTTAAATATTGAAAAAATCAGTGAAGTTGAGGTCTACGAGGAGCTAGATTTTTTTTTATTGAAATTGAAGAATTTTAAATTAGACTAAAATCAAATTCAAAATCCCATTTAACGTCCAATAATCAAGTTAATGTATAGAATTCCTGAAAATGAAACAAGAATTCAACGATCAAATTATTTATTTATTTAATTTCTTTTTATTTGTGCAAAATCGCTATTTTTGTATTGTTTATTTCAATGCTCATCATCCTATAATTGTTTTCTGTATAATGATTTTCTATAATCCATGGAACCTTTTGCAATCCAATGCAATCTTGCTAGTGTACACCAGAAATCCGAGTCATCAACCCCTCGGTTTAATCGGTGTATGCCTTAATTCGAAATTATGTACCCCTTGTTTAAAAGTGTATGGAAGTGTAGAACATTAAGGTGTCAGACAAGGATGTGTTAATTCCTCTTGGCTGTTTATTATATTCATGGATAAGTGTCTAAGGATGGCCCTCTTCGACGAAGCAGGTGTGGATCTCGGGACAGTGAAGGTACGTGGGTTAGCGTTCGCAGATTTGATTTGATTTGATTTATTTAAATCCAACAGTCCGTAGACCGATTATAGGATTACATTAGAACAAAGCTTGAATAAGTGTTACAAGAAAATTATGATAATGTACTTAAAATTACTACTTAAAATTAGATATATTGCTTGATGACTCACGTCAAGTGTTGATGAGCATTTACATAGAATTTTCGATCAATTCCTTGATTGCATGGACAAGAGCATTCAATGACATATGCTGTATATCTAATTGTGATTCAATATTTTCATTTATCGTATTATACGTTGCACACATTCTGTTTATCGGGGTTTTCTCAAATTGAGTTTCGAGATGAAATGACATGCTGGAACGAGCATAGTACTCAGGAACAACAAATGAAACCTGAGACATGAGATATGGACAGTCTATAATGTTTTTCATTATTTTGCACAGGAAAATGATCATATTAACAATTCTCCTATTCTCAAGTGTCCATTCATTGTGTGGATAAGGTGTGGATCTCGGGACAGTGAAGGTACGTGGGTTAGCATACGCAGATGATAAGGTTGTTATGGCAGAGTCAATTGAAGACTGCAAACAATGTTGAGCAAACTGGATACAAGCATGAAGAACATGGGCCTCAAAATTTACGTAAATGAAACAAAAATGATGGTCTAAAGTGTAAATTAAATGGTAGCGTATCCACGGGCAAGCTTGCCTTTTTTATGATCTAAGACACAAGAATCGAGTGAATCACACCTACCCCTAAAGGGATTTGGCTTAATGATATAATAATAATATTGATGAAATCAAGATGTAAAAAGACAATCTGGGAAAGCTGAGAGTTGAAACTCCCGAGTGGGAGGTTTCAGCAAAACGATGTATTCTTTAATTTGACATCAACGTCACGCTAGAAGTTCACGCGCTGCTCAGTGGGCATTTTAATGACTTATCACAGAGATACATTCGACATGACTGTAATAGTCTGTGAGCGATTAAAAGTAACATATGGGAGATACAGTTGCGGTAACGGCGGGTCCTACAAATTAATTCGAATTATTTTGATTGAGCATTTCCGCGCGTTGGCTGTCACTTTTATAAACTGTCAGCCGCCCGATTCCAGGGAGACTGGGCGATAGAGTATAGACTTATAGAGTAACGTGGGTTAACTTTGAAGATTGAAGGAAGCCCGGTATGGCATTTTAGCATTTAACCGTTCGAGACTTAGACAGTATATAATTTAGTCTAAGCGCTCGATTCGACTAAATTATACATATTGCGATCACGATCATCGGGATTGACGCGTCAAGGCGAATCACTTGACCGATTTCAAATCGTCGATTCCGCCCTACAGTATCCAAAACTGTTCCTAGAAAATTGTCTCATCGAGGGGGAAAGTAACTTTGATAATTATTGATTTCAAGCGCGCTGAGATGCATGGGAATTAGGGTGAGCCGAAAATACAAAATTGTTGAAAATTCAAAATCGCTGGGGTTGAAAAGCTGCTACGTATTATTGCAAATAACAAACTCTCATGACTTTTTGAATTCAAGAATAGTCTTACGCAGAGAAATCAACAATTTTTTATGTTGAGAACTAAATCAATTTCCCTATGAGTACAAAAATTATGGTAATATTTCTTTATGTATGCAGTTTCTGCAGTTAACTGCTAATGAAAAATTATAATTTCGAAACTATTACTTTTGTTGAGGAAACAATTCTTTAAAAATGAGCAGAGGTGACATATTTCAAGATTTGAATATTTTTTAATTCAAATTCGAAAAAAATGTTGCATGACATTAATTTGTACATATTAAGCGAGCTTTAATTCCTTTAGACCTCAACAAATTTCTTCTATAATACGAAAGCCACATATTTTTAACAAATCATGGATATGTGTCCAAGAATGGCCCTCTTCGATGAAGAAGGTGTGGATCTCGAGACAGTGAAGGTACGTGGGTTAGCGTTCGCAGATTATAAGGTTGTTATCGCAGAGTCAATCGAAGACTTGCAAAGAATGTTGACCTAAGGTTAGGTTAGTCTTACGTCTGTGCGTATAATTTCTAAATAAAATAATTTCCATGAAAACGTGAAGAATAGAATTGCAAATAATTTTGTAAGGAATTATATGAGCTGTTGTTAATTAAAATTAAATGAAAATTATGGTTTTTGTGTAAAGTGGAAAAGGAAAGGCATTTATACAATCAACTATATTTTAATAGACAATTTAGACCGCAGATTTTTTTTTTCGTTTAGGTTGTTTTCCAATATACGTAGCAATAATCAATTGACTTTAATAAATTGAATTGAATTTTATAAATCAAATTAAATTCGAGTAACTTTAACCTTGACTGTACACCTAGAGCATCCTCAAGGAATTTACAGTTTGAAAAATTCTTAACTTTAAAAAGTTGACAATTTTTATTGAAAATGATTGTAAGCAGTATAAGTCTGACAGGATAAATTTTCAAATGAATATCTAAAAGACTTTCATGAGTTACGATTTAAACTTTGCAAGTGAGATTGCAGAAGTTACTTATTATCAATAATTACTCATCAAGTACCATTAAATGTTCAGAGACTAACTTGTAATTTCTTTGAACATAAATGAAATAATGAATCTAATGACTAAAATTCAAAAACAATTAATAATCGAATAGGAAATAGAATTCAGTTTAATATTCTCGATTTAAATTGAGTAATTGACATCTCAAGAGTTTCTTTCTACTTCGCATCAAGTTGCCGTCAATAAAAGATTCAAAACGATCCCCGATTTTTTCTGCTTATCATCGAAGCGTTGAGCGTTCTCGGCTTGTGTGAAGTGCGCCGCTGGAAGAATCTTCTGACAGGCACATGACTATGAAAATATTGTACGGATAATGTTTACCAGAGAGAAAAATCCTCGACTGGTCAAGCACTCTTGCCCGCGTTTATTGACTCGTAGAATTTGCACAGTTATTGTACTCAGGAGGTGTTTGCCCTTTGTTTGTTATTTTTCGTTGGTGGTCACCGGATAACCGAAACGTAAACTCGAGGTCCTTTCATGGAGAATTAAGGCCCATCGCATCGATCAGGTATCCGTCTTTTCTGTCACAATGATCCGTACAGGTTTTGGATGCCGAATCGAGCACGCAAGCAATCCGAGGGCCACAAAAGAGCAAGTTTTGGCCACGCGATACTAAATCCTAAGCGCGTCCTTAATGTCCCCAAAAAGCTTATGAATCGTTTTGAAAATGGGACCTAACACCGTGTGCGACCCCCTTTCGCAGGTATACCTACATCGTGCAAGACGTTATTTGAACCCGGCTATTGTCGACTCGTTCTTCGGCACAATGGGGACAGCTGAAGGAACCGGCAAAACATTGAGACATATCTCTTGTTGTTCCTGTCAACCGGAGACCCTCCCATTGGACATTATTACGAAAACATTCGAATTCGAATCTCGTCCTCCCTGGCAAAAGGTACATATGGCATTGTCGTCGATGGCTACGAAAGTCCCGTGTAATAATGCTGACGTTTTCACGATTCCATCCGCGAGATTCAATGGGGAATTATCGCAGGAAACACTCTCGGCTGGAGATTTTAGACCGGGTGATCTCCACACAGGATGCTCGGATTTCGTTTGAAAAATATTTAGGACCACCACCCTTGGCGATCAAGGTGTTACGTATGGCTCTCACAATGGGGGAGGAAAATGAGAATGATCTATATCTTGTGTATACTATAAAGTATAAATATAATATGCCGTAGGCTATACACAACTCTGGTTTCCATTATAGTCCATTTTTTTCTCGCTCGGTGCTACATCAAAATGTCATATTTATCAGGCGTTTTATCGGATTGTCTTTTTTTATGGAACTTTGTTGGTGTAATAGTGGGATTATGAGATGCTAGATTAGGATAAATTACTTTTTGTCATGCCTATTCGGTTTTTGTGAAGGTGAAGGTCTTGACTCGTGAGATTATAAGCTGCTGTAAAGTTTCGACATAATTTATTGTGTGATACATTTATAACAAGATATTCTTATTCATTTGGAGGTATTTCTGTAATTTTGTGGGTTCTGAAGAAATCGAATGTGGTTATTAAAGCAAATAAATTAATATGTCACTGACAATATTTTATAAATATTGATATTATCAAATAAGCAGCTGCAGGGAGATGTATACGCTGATTAACGAAATTTATTTCTGATATTTCTTTATTTTATGTTTATCGCGATATCCAAGTGCAGCATAAAATTAATTATTTACTGGAGATTACAAACATGATCTAGAATACGGGCATTTCTTGCAGCTGGTGACCGAATATGGAGGCATAATCGGATGAAATAAGTTGAAATTCAGACCACCTTTCGAGTTGCATAGGTACTAAGGATTATACGCTACCGAGGTGGGTGTACCTACTGTATGCAATCCAACTTGCAATTTCCTATGCATACGTCAAGAGACTAGCAAGCTCAACGTAGCGAAATTAGCACATCGATGCAGCGTTTAAGATTTTCGAGATAATATTTGTCAAATAAGAGGACATTCCTTGACTGCAGCTAAAATTAATTAGAATGAATGGATCAAAGGATTGATAATAACCCATGTCCAAGATGCAGCCACAATAGTAGTATTCAGTAAAAATCATTCATGACTGTTCAAGTTTTCGGAATTTATTTGACAAAAACCGAGACATTTCCAGCTTAATTGTTACGGAGATAGAACCTTATTCGCCGGACTTCCGAGGCAGAACCTTGTCATTTATATACGTCGAAAGATGCTACAGAATCATACTTTATGGAAATTGAATTAAATATTGATTGAGGGATGTTCAAAAAAAGAGAAAGCCTGAATCTCAGCTTGCATTTTCGATTTTTTTTATCCTTATGGGTTAAAAATGAACCATGTGTAAGGAGAAATAAATCGAATAATATTTAGAGGTCGCTCATCGTGAATTTCTGTGTTTATACAGAAAAATCAATTTTTCTTAAAAACGAAGGCTCATAATGCAAAATTATATATAATATAAAAGACGCGGCTCATAAAAATGAGTTATTTTTTATGGATTCATTCAAATTAATCAATCTATACAATTTATTAATGATTATTAATTAATAAATCACCTCTTAGCGAATAAGTTTCTTTATATATCTCCTTAAGTATGCATAATAAAATATTAAGAAAAATTCTTATTTTAATGAGCCACATATTTTTTAGTTTTCATAATTTTGCGCTATGATCTGCCGTTTTCGACAACAAACATTTATTTTTGTATAAAAGCAGACCAATTCCACATGTTTCATTTTTAACCAAAAAGGAATTTGAAAAATCCAAAATGCAAAATGAGATTGGGACTTTTTCTTTTTTTGAACACTCTGTATATCGATACCAGCAGACTATTTCACTCGTCACAGGCAAAACTATAAAATAAAAAATTATATTTTTATTTGCGAAAGCTTCACATCCTGTGACATAATTGTTCCGTTCTCTTGAAAACTTTGTTTCCATAAATCAAGAAACTATTTGTCTCAAACTTTAGACAACTGCGATAAATAAGCAATTCAGATTGCTCGCGCAAAGAAAGGGTTTTTATGAAACATTAAGTTCTCACATCATCAGTATGTAAATTTTCCACATTCGTTGTCAAGGAGATTTTTTTTTGTTCCATGATTTCTTTACATCGGATCGATTCCAAATAAAAAAAATTTGAAGTCAAATTTCCCATAATTAATTATCTAAAGCTAAAGAGCTAAATGTTTGATGTTGCACGATATGAAATTGATGAAGTTTGATGTTTCAACATTGAGCACATCAAATTTTTTCATATTTCAGATTGAATGCCCAAAAAATTGATTGTTGCTCTAAAAGAAAGTTGAATACATTTTTGAACTGACCCTTTTTTTGAAATATTTATAGAAGTGTTTTGAAATATTTACATGCATATATTTATAACAACCACTCATCACTGCTATTCCTAATATTATAGTTTTTCTCTAAAATTAAGGGCAAACAGTAATAACATCATTGACTGGAATGTCCCTGGTGCAGTTTGCAAAAGAAAAGTTATTTTTATAATAAATTATATCAAGTTATGATTATTGTTGATGTAATAATATTTTCCGATTTAGTATTTTCGAGAAAACCGAAAGCTTAATCTTTTATTAATATTTAATCCTTTTTTCATCATTGTTTAATGTTATCCCCAGATTTTGTGAGTTATTGGCTCGTCTATCTGTGAAAAGTAGATATTTTTTTAAATGGCGCGTTCAAGCATTACTATAACACATTCGAATTAATAAATTTACATTTCATCTGGGCCTTAATGTTTTTATTAAAAAATCGCCCACATGTTCCGATTTGTATCCGAGTAGTTTCAAGGCGCAGTTCTGCAGAGGATACAATATATCATAAAAACTTGAAATTTGAATAATTTAATAAAAATAAAGTAATAAGAGTATATACTATAAGTATATATTGCTAAATAGTATGCGAAAATTGAAATCAATTACATCGCAGAGCGTTCATCGTTGTTATAAGGATTTGTAGTCAAAAATATTATTTTGTTTGTTTGGAGATCGAGGGTATAACATGATACATTTAATTCCTTATGAGAATTTTTGGTAGTCAAAAGTGAAATAAAAAATGTTGGTTTTATTTTAGAATTAGAGCATAATTTTCAACATCATAATATCAGAAAAAGAATTTGATTCGTCTCATCTAGAATGACAAACACAGAGTTTAGGTATAAATAAGGTTTAGGACGAAAAATATAAGATATGTTAGCGTATTCATGCTTAGAGAAAATAAATCCTAGAGCAAATATATAAAATTGATTATATATTTTCAAAAAGATAGTCAAAACGTAATCAGCATGACTCTTTAATTCAAAAATATCAGCGTTATTTGAATCGACGTCAAAGAAGTGTGCGAATTTGTACATAAATTGAGCATGTATACATGAGCTTGTTTGACCAAAGTTTATTGAAAATTAATGATGTGGTTGTATTTTTTAGTGATTCTAATGTTTGACAAATCAGATAGATAGCCATATTTTTAACTTATTCTGCAGTTCTCTTTGTGGAATATAACATCAGCCAGTTTTCTAGTTCTATCGACTAAGCCATATAAATGCTAATTTTATGATAAATTAGGTGACAAGAGTCTAAGTTAAAAAATCTACCTGACCATATGGGTTTGCGATACCAGTTAGTTATAATCTTATTGTTTTGGATTTGCAATGCCGAATCCAGAATGTTTATTTTATCATCTTAAGCTCATTATAACTTTATTTTTCGGTAGACAAATGAAGGTATTATCGATATAGCGAAAAGAGAAAGTGACTGGGTATAAGTGATTTTAAGATTGTGTTTTCGATTTCTTCCATGAAAATGAAGAACATATTTTTGAAATGCAAACTATCCTTTCTATGATAGTTTTCCCCACAATCTTTTGCAAAGACTTTGCTAGAGGCCTAGAAATAAAATGAAACGGTAAACCAGAAAAATAGGAAAACATATTTGTTATGGTTTAAACTAATAAAATTCCATAATCGTAAATATGGTACTTCTTGATTCATAGCTTGTCGATGCATAAACAGCGGAAAGCGTGAACGAAATAGCGTATACATATTTTTTAGTTTCAAATAACATTTAATGGAATAATTGTGATTCATATATTGTTAAAATATACGAAGTGCACGTTCAAATCATTCTGATGGAACAATACGTAAAATTTTACATTCGATATGTATATAAATAAAACTGGTCACCAATGGATATTATGTTTTCGACATTTGAAATCGTATCATGAAAGCAAGCCTGACATGAAATGCAATGTAGGTCGTTACGTGCATTGACCAAATATTAAAATTTATCATCTGTCGGTAACTGAAATCAGCAAGCGGACTAAGTTTTAATCTGGTATTTTTAGAAATTAAATTACGGATGATGCGGTGTTAAATGCAAATTTGTTTAATTGAAAAATGCAAATTATGCTAATTATATAAAAGTACGCTCCAGCTCAGGGAATAAATGAAGTCTGCAGAAACTCAAATAGCAAATAGTAAATTTTATCAGGGGAATTTTAATATTTCAAAAAATCTTCATTTTAGTATGTTTTACACAAAGCTTTTTTGGTGGGAGGGTTCCTGGAAAATACGAATCCTGATCAAAATTTTAATTTTCCAGCAAAACTATATAAGATATAGAAAAATGTGGAAAATTGTTCATTTTAAAAAGGTCTGCAATTTTTCTTCAAGCCATTCTATGATAAATTACATTTTTTTTAATGATGAAAAATGTTAATAAAAATAAAAAATTCAATTTCATGGTAAAACTATGCGAGATAGGAAAAAAATCTTGAACATTAAAAATGTTTAAACCAAAAAAATCTACATACTTTTTTGAACCCACTTTTTAATAAGACGCTTATTTTTTGTTTAAATGGTAAAAAATGTTATCAATAAGAAAACATTTAATTTTCCACCAAAACTATGCTAGATAAAAACAAATTGTAAGTCAAGAAATTGTTTAACATAAAAAGATCTCCAAATTTTGTAAAAGCTATTTTTTTATATCATGCACAGTTTTTGTCCTTACCCTAAAAAATTTGATTAAAAATCCTAAATTCTGCTTTCCGGTTGAACTATGCAAAATAAAAAAAAATAAGAGACAAAATTTTTTTTGCCCAATCGAGTGCAAAGCGCAAGACATGTGAGGAAAATGTATTCGTTAAAGCCGAAAGAGCTTTAACGAAAGTGAATTCAAAATCACTAAGTTACAGTTGTCAATGATATTAATTTTAATTTTGTAAGGTCTGAAAATGTTTATTAGACTATTTTTCAATAAGTTGTATAGTTTTTGTTTTAATAGTGAAAAATGTTATTAAAAATGAAAAATTTAAATTTTTGGAAAAATAACAGACGATGTAATAAACTATTCAATAATAAATTTGTTTGCCGGAAATAGATCTAAAAATTAGCTTGTGAAAATTTTTGATAAGATGTGTGATTTTCGTTTTTGCGTGAAAAATGACATTTAAAATAAGAAATTTAAATTTTTGAAAAAACAACACAAGATATAATAAAATATTAATCAACAAGATTGTCCGCCGGAAAATATCTAAAAATTATTTCGTGAGTATTTTTGATAAGACATGTAATTTTCGTTTTATTATAGAAAATGAAATTAAAAGTGAAAAAAATATTATTTTTGGTAAAACAACACAAGACGTAATAAAATATTTAATAACAAAATTGTTCGCCTGAAAAAGATCGAAGATTAACTTGTGAACATTTTAATAAATATAATAAAATATTTAATAACAAAATTGTCCACCGGAAAAAGATCTGAAAATTATCTTGTGAACATTTTTGATAAGACATGTAATTTTCGCTTTCGCGTAAAAACTGATATTTAAAATAAGAAATTACATTTTTTTGAAAAAGAGCGCAAGATATAATAGAATATTTGAAAAATATTAAGAAAATAAGAAATTAGAAGAAATTAAGAAATAGAGAAAATAAGAAATTTCAATTTTTGACAAAAGAACACAAGATATAATAAAATATTTAATAACAAAATTGTCCAACGGAAAAAGATCTAAAAATTATCTTGTGAATATTTTTGATGAGACATGTAATTTTCGTTTTAACATAGAAAATAAAATCAAAGGCGAAAAAAAGATAATTTTCGGTATAACAACACAAGATATAATAGTGACAAAATTAATAATAAAAAAATGAATAGTAGTAAAATAACAAATAAAATACAAATAGTAATAGAATTAATAATAGTAACAAAAAAATTAGTAACAAAATTGTTCGCCTAAAATAGATCTAAAGATTGAATTGTAACACGTAATTTTTGTTTTAGCAAAAATAATGAAATTAAAATTAAAAAATAGAAATTTTTGGAAGAACAACACAAAGTATAATTTAATATTTAATAACAAAATTGTTCGCCTGAAATAGATCTAAAAATTAGCTTGTAAACATTTTTGATAAGACATGTTTAGCATGAAAAGTGACATTAAAAGTAACCAATTTAAATTTATGGAAAAGCGACACAAGATACAATAAAAGGTTTAACGGCAACATTTATTTACCTAAAACAGAAATCTCAGATTGAGATACAGAAATTATTAAAACCTAAATTCAATATAATAGAGTTTAACATAATAAATGAAATAGAAAATTTGACTTTTTGGACGTACTTTAATCGATTGCGAAGCGCGAGACGTATCATGAGAATGCATTAATTAAAGCGATAGTTAAAGCCGAAAGAGCTTTAACAAAAGAGAATTCACAATTACCAAATGACAAACTTTTAATTTTCATTTTCGAAGCGCGTGATTCATCAGATGCGTGCGATGAGAATGTGTCCCCGCAGCGAGCAGTTTTTTTTTGAAATAAATACCATCCAAGCCTTTTTATAGTTTAGATGTCTCAACTTTAGACATCACTTTCGTAGTCCTATCGCTTTGAAATCTTTGTTCTGACTTCTCTCTGGATTTTCGCCTTCACGGAGGGTCCAACTATGTTTTATTGTGCCGGGAAATTGAACTGGAAAAAGGGCGAGAATGAAAAATGACAATGTGCCACGAGACCGATACTTTCAGTGTCGACTCACGGCGATCCGGCAGGTGGGTCTCGGTATTAAAAGCCGTTAAATACTCCGTGAGACGTGGTTGTATGTCCCAATGATTCAGTATTTATGCACAAAGCGGTGGAGATTGGCTTTCAGGGTCCCACCCGCGGTTTGCACTACGGGAGATTCCGTTTTTCTAGCGACGGGCGCTGCTCAAGAACCGCGTGGCTTCTGACTACACCCGATGCGTTGACATCCGCCGCGCAGGGCCATTTATCCATCAAGAAAGCGAGAAAAATGTCTGATCCTACTTTACACGCCAATTTTCTGCTGTCCGACTACTGACCCACTGACGGACATTTTCGAGTAAATGGACTGTCGTTGAATACCGGCTACGATTTGGATATTAACAGGTAGCCTAGAATCCTAGATAATTGGCTTGTACTTCAAAAGGAAAAATGAAAGCGTAACTGATCACCCCATGCCAGTGAGAGCGAAGCTAAATTGAGAGCCCTTAGATTTTAAGGGTCATCTTTTTTTCATCAATGGGTTTGAGTTTCATTTATTACATCTGTGGAAGGTGTTATTGATTTAAATACGGCTGCGAAGTACTATGGACGTATTCACTATGAGTGTATTTATTTGTGCTCATTTAATGAGCATTTTGCTTTCTCATGAGTATCAAATAAATTTGCTTCCTCATAGAGGGAAGTTTTCCGCAACAAAAGAAAAAAATGGACACTTTCAATATTTTTCAAGCTTATGTTTCTGTCTTTCCGAAAATTTTATTTTCAGAAAATCAGAGGGCTCACCAAAATGTCAATTCATGTGTTCTGCTACAATGAACAACATATAACATACGGTAGTTTTATATTTCAAATTGAAACCTCATAGAAACAATGTAACTTTTCTTAAAACCTACTGAGTAGCTATTGATTAATCAATAATGGTCTTCGAAAGTTCGTCAAAAGATCAACCCACGTGTCTCAAAGACGCGAACAATATTACATCAAATGCAGTTCTGTTATATTCCCAATATAAAGAAATCCTTTTATAAACAATGAAACTAATTTTGTTGAAAATTTTAAAAACGATATTGATAGGTTATGGTAGATCATGAAAAATTCCTAATTTTGTCAATCCGTCTCGAAGACGCGAACAAATATATTATATACATTTTAGTTGTATTCCCAATATTTAAAAAGTTTTCCTTATATCAACAAGATAAACAACAAATTATTTCAATTCCTAAATCGGTATTGCTAGATCATAAGAGGTTATAGAAGGTTCGTCAATAGGTCATTCGACGTGTCTCGAAGACGCAAACAAATATGTCTGATACAGTACTATAGTACTCATAACATGAACAAAGTTTTTCCCATATAAACAGAATACAAACATTTTTTTTTAGAGTTCATAAATGGGTCATGGTAGGTCATAAAAGGCTCACCAATAGATCAATCGATGCGTCTCAAGAACGCGAACAAATACTCTAAATGTAATATTGTCGTATTTTGAATATTAAAAAAGTTTTTCCTATATAAATAGAATAAACCATTTTTTGAAACTTCATAAATCGGTACGGGTGGGTCATAAAAGGTTCATCAATAGGTCATTCGATGCGTCTCAAGGACGAAAACAAATACTCTACATGTAATATTGTCGTGTTTTGAATATCAAAAAAGTTTTTTCCATATAAATAGAATAAACCATTATTTTCAACTTCATAAATCGGTACTGGTGAGTCATAAAAGGTTCATCAATAGGTCAATCGATGCGTCTCAAGGACGCGAACAAATACTCTACATGTAATATTGTCGTATTTTGAATATTAAAAAAGTTTTTCTCATAAACCGAATAAACCATTTTTTGAGACTTCATAAATCAATACTGGTGGGTCGTAAAAGGTTCATGAATAGTTCAATCTATGCATCTCAAGGACGCGAACAAATACGCTAGATATCATATTGTCGTATTTTAAATATTCAAAAAGTTTTTCTTATATAAACAGAATCAACCATTTTTGAAACTTTATAAATCGATCATGGTTGGTCATAAAAGGTTTATCAATAGGTAAATCGATGCTTCTCAAGGACGCGAACAAATAGGCTAGATATCGTATTGTTGTATTTTGAATATTCAGAAAGTTTTTGTTATGTAAACAGAATAAACCTTTCTTTGAAACTTCATAAATCGGTACTGGTGGTTATAAAAGGTTCATGAATAGGTCAATCGATGCGTCTCAAGGACGCGAACAAATACGCTAAATATCGTATTGTTGTATTTTGGATATTAAAAAAGTTTTTCTTATATAAACAGAATAAACCATTTTTTGAAACTTCATAAATCGGTACGGGTGGGTCATAAAAGGTTCATCAATAGGTGAATCGATGCGTCTCAAGGACGCGAACAAATACACTAAATGTGTTATTGTCGTATTTTGAGTATTGAAAAAGTTTTTCTTATATAAACATAATAAACCATTCTTTGAAATTTCATAAATCGGTACTGGTAGGTCATAAAAGGTTCATCAATAGGTCAATCGATGCGTTTCAAGGACGCAAACAAATACTTTACATGTAATATTGTCGTGTTTTGAATATCAAAAAAGTTTTCCCACATAAACAGAATGAACCATTATTTTCAACTTCATAAATCGGCACTGGTTGGTCGTAAAAGGTTCATCAATAGGTTTATCGATGCGGCTCAAGGACGCGAACAAATACTCTGAATGTAATATTGTCGTATTTTGAATATTAAAAAAGTTTTTCTCACTTAAAACAGAATAAACCATTTTTTGAAACTTCATAAATCGGTACGGGTGGGTCATAAAAGGTTCATCAATAGGTAAATCGATGCGTCTCAAGAACGCGAACAAATACGCTAGATATCGTATTGTTGTATTTTGAATATTAAAAAAGTTTTTCTTATATAAACAGAATAAACCGTTTTTTGAAACTTTATAAATCGGTACTGGTAGTCTCGATTTTTAAAGATTTCAGAATAACTTTTTGAAAATTTTTTAAGGTTTTGAAAGATATCAAAATACTAAAAAAATGTCCCTAATATACCCCGAAAAATTAAAAATGATTTTTTATTTTGAAAAATTAATTATAAGACATTATTCAAAAAAATTGTTAAACATTTCAAAAGTTTCACAAAATCGCTTAAAAAGAATTCAAAAATTTTTAAACAATTTTTTTTATTGTGCCGAATTTTAAAACAATTTAAGAAAAAATTCTAATCATTTTAAATATATTTAAAAGTTTCAGAAGTTCGAAAATAATTAAGAAATAATTAAAATTTCGAAAAATTTCAAAAAATTTCAAACAAAATGTAGATTATTGAAGACTTGGAGAAAAAATTCAAAACTTCAAAAAAATTTTGAAAGATATCAAGAAAATAAAAAACTTTTTTTGAGATTCCTGGGAAAATTTTCAATGTCTTCTTTGTTTAAAAAAATTCATTTTCAAAGATTTAAAGAAATTTTAAGTGATTTCCAAAAATGTCGAAGAAAATCTGCATGATTTTCGGGCAATTTTTTTAATTTCGAAAGATTTTTTTAATTGTTAGGAATAATTTAAGATAGTTTGAAATATGTTCGAAATTTCATCTCTTTTAGTAGAAACTTGATCTTTTTTGGTTAGAAACTAAACTTTTTGTTTGAAAATTTTTCTGTCTTGTTTGCCGATTCAAAACTATTTTGTTAAAAATTTATCTTTTTTTATATGAATTCCATTCTTCTTTATTTAGTAGTGGAAATATCAAATATTAAATTTTTTGTTCAGAATTCATCTCTTTCGTTTAAAATGTAACTATTTTGTTGAAAATTATTGAAAAAGTTATACTTCATTTTTGAAAATTCGTCCCTTTTGGATAAATTCAACTATTTTTCATTAAAATTAAATTATTTTTTCCCTGAAGTTTGAACTATTAAATTTTTGAATGAAATTTCAGCTTTTTGGGTTAAAATTCAACTACTTGGTTAGAAGTTGAACCTCTTAATTAAAAATTCACTTCTTTTAGTTAAAGATTCCTTATTTTGGTTAAAAAACTATTTCTTCAGTCGAAAAAGAATAATATAACTATTTTGTTGAAAATTCATGTATTTTGTTGAATTTTTGTCTTTTTTGCCAAAAATTAATCTTTTTGGTTAAAAATTTATATTTTTGGTTGAAAATATATTGTTTTGGTGGAGGAATCAACTTTTTTGGGTGAATTGAATTTTTTGGCTTAAATGTAAAATCCTTGTTTATTTAAAAATAAAATATTATATTTTTCGCTGAGAGGCCTTTTTTCGGTTGAAAACTCAACTAATTGGTTAGAAGATGAGATACTTAGTTAAAATTTTTTTTTGTAGTTGTGGATTATTAATCTTTGTTGAAAATTCATTTCTTCGGTTGAAAATTTATAACTATTTCTTTGAAAATTTGTCTTTTTTGGTAAAAAATTAATCATTTTGGTACCATAAAACAGGATAAAGTTTGTCATGTGGGGCAAAGTTGCTCGCTGCCAGAATTATTAAAAAAAATTTAATATCCACTTTGCTAGGGGAAAAAGTAAAAAATTATCGATAGTTTTAATTAGTAGAGCTGACAAACTTTATTTTGAAATTTATTTTGTACGAATTTATTGGTGAGTAACTTTACCCTTCACGAGCGACTTTACCCCATTTTACGGTATAGAAAAATCATATCTATTTGGTTAAAAATTCAATAATGTGGTTTCCCAGGTCGCTGATCAATCTCTCTAGCAATCATCCCAGGCGAGGAGCTTCGAAAAGTCACCATATAGAGCTTAGGAACGTTATATTTATGTAACCTTAAAAACAAATAAACAAATAACTAAATAAATAATTATTCGAAATTTTTCAGCAAAAAATTATTTTTCACGAAACTGATGCATTTTTACCCAACAAAAATGAAATTTTGAACCAAGAAAATTATTTTTTTTTTTGCCAAAAAAGGATAATTTTCAACTAAAAACGATCAATCCTAAAAAAATGGAAAAGTTACATTTTCAGTTAAAAAATTAATTTTGAACCAAAAAAAAGACTTTTCCACTAAACAATTAAATTTTTAACCAAAGACATAAGCCTTCAATCAAAAAAATAAATTTTTTCCTCACATTTTAAAGCTTTTCGCAAATTGCCAGGGATTAAAAATTATATTATTACATTGACGCGTCTTTTTCAAAGACTCCTAAATGCATCTTAAATTCTCCCTAAAACTTATAATATTGCAGTTTAATTATTATAACTATTTTAATACTTCAACCAGGAGCAAATTTCATCTAGATCTATATATAACTCTTTTTCAAATCCAAAGAGCCTATTTGAAGAAAATAATAACGCTTCAGGGAATTTCAAGGATTTTCAAATATTTTAGGATCTTTTTCCGCTCTCCATTAGTAGGAATTTTCAATTGATTTTGATGGTTTCGAAGGAATTTCAAAATTTTTAAGAAATCCTCACATTTTAAAGCTTTTCGCAAATTGCCAGGGATTAAAAATTATATTATTGCATTGACGCGTCTTTTTCAAAGACTCCTAAATACATCTTAAATTCTCCCTAAAACTTATAATATTGCAGTTCAACTATTATAACTATCTTAATATTTCAAGTGGGAGAAATTTAAATATATGTCTATATATAACTCTTTTTCAAACGTAAAGGGCCTATTTGAAGAAAATAATAACGCTTGAGGAAATCTAAATGATTTTCAAATATTTTAAGATTTTTTCCACCCTCTATTCGTAGTAATTTTCAATTGATTTCAATGGTTTCCGAAAGTATCTACAAACATTTCAAAACACTCAATTTTTCCTCGAAAGTGAGGCGCGCACTTGTAACTTGACTCTCAAGATGCTCCTCTTTGTCCAAACCGACCAAAAAAACACAGTCTAACTTCAGTGTCTCATGTAGCGAGTCGACTTTTCGAAAT
>CAKNYM010033071.1:0-26944 GCA_932195095.1 Andricus curvator
CATATTTTGTTATATTGTATTGCATCATAAATATTTCAGAAAAAAACAACTTTCTAGCATTACTCTATGAGAATATAATTATGAACAATAATCAATTGTTTGGATAAGCATGCATGTTAACTTGCATTCATTATTACCTCACTGAGTGAAAAGTGGACAAAAATTTTAAAAGTTCAGAAAAAACGCAACTTTTTAGCACTTATCTAAGAGAAGATAGTTATAAGCAATTATAAATTGTTTAAACAACTATTTTTGTTAACTTACATTATTTATTACTTTACTAAGTAAAAATTGGGTAAACAGTTAAACATTTCAGAAGAAATCGCAACTATATTGTAATAATAAAGAAGATAGTTATAAACAATTAACATTTGTTTAAATAATTATTGTTGTTAACTTTAATGAATTATTTAACTCACTTCAAGTGAAAAGTAGCCAAAAAGTTGAACATTTCAGAAAAAACTGCAATTTTCTGGCATTATTATAAGAAAATATTATTATAATAATAATAAATTGTTTAAACAATTATGTTTGTTAACATCAATGAACCATTAACTATTAACTAACTACCTCTCTCCAATTAAAAATTGGGCAAAAATTTGAAAATTGTTGAAAAAACCCCGAACTTTCTATCTCCATTCTAAGAAAAAAATGCTAAAAACAATAATGAACTGTTTAAACATTTTATTTAAACATCTAGTTATCAGTATAAAGTAGTATTTTATGTATTAGAAACAACTTGCATCTAAAGAAACGCAGAAAAATCATAATTAGCGCCAAAAACTCGCAAAAACCATTATTCCACTTATGGGTTTTTTTGGGACCCTATAAAAGAGACTCATGGGGGTGATATTTAAAAGGTAATATTTTATTCGTATTCTGTAGCCAATTTGTGGACAGAATTGTTGACTTTCAACTCGATTCACCTATTATTAACGATTCTGAATGAAATTTACAAAAACGTCTTTTTGTTTGTATGGGAAATACGTGTTAATGGGGCTTGCGCCACCTCTGAATACCATTAAAAAACTGAATTTATTTTTGAGTGGATTCGAACAAATTTCCGGACGTTATTCATAAAAATTCGAAACAAAATTTGTTTGGACCACCCTAGTCCACATACAAAAGGTGTGTAGTCCGAAATTCGGGCCGAAATTTTAATGATTTTAGACCCCCTGAACGCATGGAGAGAGGGACACTTGTAATGTGGATATTAATTGAAAAACAATGGGAAAACACTAAAAGTAAATATGCGATGAGAAGGGTCATTGCTCCAGCAGAGGATGGGTATATATGTATGCAGGTGCAGCAAAAATACATTTGGTCGCGCCCAACACTGGTCCGGATTCAGCAGCAGGTAGCAAGGCCCAGAACCTGATCTTGACGCCAAAATCAAGGTGACCCTCCTATTCCTGATTCCACCTTGTCTTGAACTTAAACGTTGGAGCGTGTCAGTTGACTTTTCATGTACATGCACTGACACAGAGAAAATCTGCTATGCTGTGGAATTAAATAAACGCGATATGCGATTGACTCAAGCCAGTCAAGCTAAAAGGTCGGTGACCATCGACAACGAAAGTACGCACTAGGGCGTCAATTCAAATTCAGGGTATCTTCTCAAATCAAATCAAATTTCAAAAAAATTGGCATTAAAGACACTATTTTCTCACAATTGTCCGCAAATTCCCCTATTTCATTACTTTTCCTTGGAGAATATTTTTGTACTTCGCTCGCCTGGGGGGGGGGGATCTTACTGTTTCTTATGATTTAGAAAATCAGTTAAATTTTCAACCAAGAAGATTAACTTTCTACCAGAAAAAACGAAATTTCAACAAATAGTTGAATTTTCAACCAAAGAGATAATTTTTTTATTAATATGATAAATCTTCAACAAAAAACAGTCAATTTTTACAAAATAGTTTAACTTTCAACCAAGTAATTGAATTTTCAACTAAAATGATTGACCTTCAACTGGAATAGTTAAACTTTCAACCAACAAGATGAATTTTCAACCAAGAGGATTAATTTTCTACCAAAAAAGACAAATTTTCCACAAAATACATGAATTTTTAACTAAAAAATATAATCTTTTTAACGAAAAAAAAGAAACAATTTTCATCAAAATATTTGAATTGCAACCGAAGAGATGACTTTTTAATTTAAATTATGAATCTTCAAAAAAAAAAAAAAAAAAAAAAACGTGAGCCGTCGTGGGACGCCAGACTGAAGTGATAACTTCATATGATGTATGCATCACATTGTATGATACTATATCATATTCTATCATAGTATATGATATTGTATCATATTGTATGGAATTGCATCATATTGTATTATTTTGTATCACATATTGTATCATGACATATGATGTTGTATCATAGTGTATCATAGTGTAACTTGGTACAGCATGTTGTATATTATATCATACTGTATCATATTGTATGATATTTATTCGTAATGTATCGCATTGCATCATATTGTATTATATTGTATCATAGTGTATCATATCATATTGTATAATACTGTATCATAGAGTGTGATAGTGTCATTTTGTATCATATTTATTGTATTACATCATATTGTATCGTTTTGCATCATATTGTATGATACTGTATCATAATCCATAATATTAGATAGATGAACGTTTATTTTCAGCCTGCTGGCCTTAAAAAATTAACTTGCTACACTTCCATTTTTTTTACAGAATTTTCTTAAAACTAACCCTTAAAACTAACATCCATCCACACCTTATCTCTAATACCGCTCGCTCTTATCGCCCTGCCTTCTTCGCTTTGCCTCGCCTCGCACGCATGTCCCTACTTTCTCGCTTTGCCTTGCATTGCCAAACTCTGCCTCCTCGGCTAATACCTAATACTTATATCTACTATTTACAATATTTACAGTTTACTTATATCTACTTCCTCTTTTATTTACAATCTTTCCTTCTCCATTCCTCTTCCTCCTTTCTTCTCCATCTTAACTAACACTCCCTTCACCCATGCTACTGCCCTTTTCCCCCCCTTGCATGCATCAATATCTCCATGCTTATCCCACTCCTTTCCACCTCTACGCACTCCTCCAACCAGTTCAGTGCTCCACTCTTGCATCCCCCTTCCCACACAGTTCACACATCCTTTTCTTCCTAGAGAGCCAGAACCTATTAAAACCCTCCATGCACCCACATCTCATCCTCGCTATAAGCTCCTGACTTCCTTTCTCTCCTTTCTCACACAAATATTGCGCTCTCGCCCTTGGCAAAATCCACACATAGTTCCCGTTAAACCTTAACTCTCTTATACTCTCTTCCCTTGCTGTCATCTCTCTCTCCATGCCGTTTTTCTTAACCAACTCATATACCTTCCTTCCTTCCTCGTGCATCCTTCTCACTTCATCCATCTGCAGTCCATTCGTTCTAAAATACCTTTCCCTTTCAACCTCCATCTTTCCACCCCCTCTCCTGTTCTACTTCTCCCACCAACACTCCCTAACCAGCTTACTTCCCCCCTCTTCCAAACATTTCTCCTCATATTTACACGCCCAACTCCCCGCCGAAATCCCTACACTCATTCTCCCCGTCTCCCTCCTGACAATATAATTAGGCGTGTTCCTTGCCAACCCCAGTGTCCACTTTACCTACCTCCCCTGAGTCTTATTTACATCTTCGCTTTCCTTCCACCCCACAACCTCTACTCCATACAATAGCACACTCATCACTAGTGAGTCAAACAATTTCATTCTCCTTCCAAAAGAATCTGCGAATAACTTCTTTCCCAACCCCCACACATGCCTCATCACCACATTTGCCCTCATCACTCTCTCTGTTATGTGAACATCCACTCCCCTATTCCTCCACAACAAGAAGCCCAGGTCCACAAACTCTTTCACCTCCTGCACCGCCTTTCCGTTCCACTTCCACTCCCCTACCTTATCCCTTCCACATCCTTTTCTGAACACCATAACCTTGGACTTTTCCGCATTCAGCTCTAACCTGTTCTTATCCAGATATCTTCTCAACCTCTTCATCATCTCCTTTAAGCCCTCCTCGCTTCTTGCCAGAAACACTGTGTCATCTGCATACGCTAGTGACCAAATTCTGACCCCTCCTATCCTTACTCCTCCTACCACCCCTATCCATCCAGAATCCCTCCGAAGTCCCATCCCCTCCCCACCTCTTACCTTATCTTTGGTCTCTTCATATATCTCCCTTACCCTCTCGATCAGGACTCTCTCCACTCCCCTATCCTCCATCGGCTCTCACAACCTACCCCTATCCACCGACGGAAACGCGCCTTTGAGATCCACAAAAAACGCGTACACTCTCGACCCCTTCTTCACTAATTCTCTATCCACCATGTGCTGCAGAACGTAGATATTGTCGATAGTACTCCTACCCGCTCTAAAGCCCGCCTGCGTCTCCGGAAATATTCCTTTCCCCTCGACATCCTTTCGCAGCCTCTCCGCCTCCACCATCGCGTATACTTTATACGCCGTATTCATTAGCGTAATCCCTCTATAATTTTCCTGCCTATCCCTATCTCCTTTCTTATACAGTGGCACTATTAACCCTTCTCTCCACCCTCGTGGGAATCCCTCCCCCCTCCATACCTTCTTCACTACCTCCTTCAGCCTCTCCCTAACCTCTTGTGTACTAAACAGCCATGCTTCGTTCTCTACCCCGTCCAGTCCTGCTGCTTTTGACCTTCTTAACTTCCTTATCTGTTTCTCTATCTCCTCGTCATTCAACTCCTCCATCTCTGCCTCCCCCGTTCTTGTACTCCCACCATCTCTCTTCCTTGAATCTGAGCCCTGAAATGATTCTTTAAAAAACTCCCTCCACTCCTCACTATTCTTCTTCACTATCCTCACCCTATCTTCTCGCCTATTCCCACTCTACGCTTCCTGAACCTATTTATTATCTTCCAAGCGTCCCCCTCTGTCTTAACATTTCCTAACTCCTCTTCCAGATCTTTATCTTTTTCCTGTTCATTTTTCTTACACATCAATCTAAACCTCTTCCTCATTTATACGTACTCCTCCCTTTTCGCAGTACCCTCTTTCCACTTCTTGTACTTCCTCTTCACCTTCCTTTTCATCTTTTCACATTCCCTATTCGAGTGTATGTAGGAAAGTAATTCCAGCAACCACTCACTGTACAAGTTTCTTTTATGAATTTCCAATAGAGTAATGGACGTTTATTACCAAAACGCAATGTAATTTTACAATACATGATGTATTGTAATATCACAATCGACGGTGGCGCCGCTCTACAGCGGCGCACGCGCACAACTTTCAAGTTTAAAATACTTGTATTGTAATTTTAAAGAATTACTTTACAAATATTATATTTTCACTTTACAATAACTCGATTGTAATTTTACATTACATTTTGTATTGTAAAGTGCTGTAAAATCACATATATTTTTAACGGTGCTACAAAAAAAACTACAAAAAATATTGACGTACGGGAAAATTTTAATATATTATATATACATTGTTATAACTTTAAAAATGAATCAAGTTAGTGAATCAAAATTTATAATATGCAGAAGAAACTGATTTTTAAAAATAGATATTGGTTGAAAAATAATTTAAGGAACTTACATTTACAGATGTCTCTCGAAAATATTTTTCAAACAACAGGTTGATTTAGTTCAATCTGGCAGGAGTATTGATTTTAGTTACTAAGAAATGATGATTTACATATATGTTACTTGGATGTTTAGGGTACAAAAACACCCCGAAAAACATGCTGTATACCCAAAGAACCGTTAATCTTTCTAGTTCGTGGGTATGAATCTTTTGATTCGGTACGATTGATCGTCAAAATATAAAAGTTTCAGTTAAATCTATCATAGCGTTTTTGAGGAAAAAAAAACATTTTGCTAAAATAAGCATTTTTCCATTAAAATACATGTAAAAATCGAAACTTTGGGCAAGTGTTTTGTCTAAAAACTGTCCATATTTCTGACATTTTTCTTTCGAATTTTTAGTTTGCAGGTTCGAAAATACGAAAAAAAATTTTTTTAGAATTTTTTATCATAAGGCTTTTTTCTGTACATTTGGTGCGGGGTCCTTTATGGAAAATTTCTAAATTACCGGAAATTTCAGGCAGTCCTGGAAAGCAATTCTGAATCGAAATGGGCAAGCGCAAACGCGAGAAAAAATAATTTGGCTCGAACTGCGCACTCGCAGCAGCTAGGAAAAGGAATCTTGCTTGAAGAGAGCAAGCGCAGCAGCTAGAAAAAGTATTTTTATAACTGCTTTTTACCACGGGTTTGGAATTGGTCACTTCCCGCACGCAATATATGCCTCGAAAAGCGAACACTTTGTGCGTGTGTTACAAAAAGTTAATCTTCTACCAAATACCTAACTACCTAGTTGAATCTTCAGCCTAGGACGGCTCCGAAACAGTACCCAAGGCTTCTTACGAGGGACCCCGAATAACTCAACATCATCTGTAGCAGCTCCTCCTGCTTAGCCTACGGATAAGAGGAGGAAGAAATTCAAACACACTCCCCCGAACCGGAAGTTGAAACAGCCGAAGGCTTTCGAAACACAGGATCTTACTTTCGCGCAGATGGTTAGCAACGCCCTGGTGAGAGTTGTCGTCGCATCGGGTTATCCTGAGATCTGTCTAACACCAAGGAAGCTGAACAAGCTCAGGGAGGACATTTCTGGAATGATTGATGGAGTATCCCGCGAGGGGTGCGCCCCCAGATTCGACATCTTCATCAGGTCGGGGGCCATAGTAGTGCAGGTTGCCGAAATCTGGTCGAAGCATTGGCTGACGGAAAAACCGCCATCCTTTAAACTCAAGGAGGGAGTAAACGTGGAGATCCAGTGGACTGAGTGTCACGAAAGATACCGCAGAGCGACCGTACTGATTCCCGGTACCCCCAAGGATCCAACGGTCCTTGCGATTCTAGAATATTAACCGTATCTAGGAGCGGGTATGATCTTCTTTCGGGTGACTCAACAGGACTCCGCAAGGGGTCCAGAAGTGTCCAGAGATGCCCCGAATTAGACGATCAATGGCTGAGACGGGAGTCTCAATGATGTAGATAAGCTTGCACCACAGCAAAGGCGTCTCGGCGGTTCTAACCAGGCGTATGGCTGTGGTAAAGACAAACATTGCCTCAATCCAAGAACCCTGGTTGTACAGGGTAAGGATTAGTGGCTTTGGAGGGTGTGGCTCAATATATAAGGTGCCATGCGAAAAAACACCAAGGGCATGCATAGCCGTCAAGGGTATGAATGGGATTTTGATTCCTAAGGTTAGCTTCAGGGACCTCACTGTTATCAAGGTTAGACTCGGGAGCCAGAGCAGAGAAAGACTAGTGGTGTATATCGCCTCGGCTTATTTCCCGGACGACGCTGAGGGGCTCCCACCTCCTAGAGAGGTTGAGGCTCTAATTCAGCACTGCCAGGAGAATAGGATTCCTCTGCTGTTGAGCTGTGACGCATCCTGGAGATCGTTAATCATGATGATACTCCCACATTCCAGATTACAAATAGGAATGAGGTTCTCGATTTGACTTTATGCTCGGAAGAACTGAGGAGCCGATCAGTTTGACGTCCGTCATTCTGAAGACGCTAGAGAAACTGGTCGAAAGATATATTAGAGTTGAGGTGCTCTTCGCCTCCACGCTGTACAGAGGGCAGCACGCCTTTCAGGCGAGCTGCACTGTTGAGACTGAGCTCCATGCTGCCGTAACAAAATTGGAGTAGCAGTTTGAACAAGGAGGGAAATTCCGCGGGCACTTTCTTGGACATAGAGGATGCTTTCAGCAATACCCCTCCAGAAATCATCTGCCAGGAGGCTTCAAGTTGTTGCGTGCCAATCCAGCTAGTCAGCTGGATAGTAAGTAGGCTACGCCGGAGGTGATTCGAAACCAGATGAGGTGAAGGCCTAGTCAGGGGAGTAGCGTAGCGGGTATGTCCGCAAGAGGGAGTGTCCTGTCACCTCCTTCGCAGGCTAAATGAGGAAGGGTATTATACCCAGGGATACGCTTGACGACTTTGTAATCCTAATCAGGAGGGTTCATCTGGAAACTCTGGTGGGTCTTACAAGGTCAGTGCTACACATCGTTGAGCTCTGATGAGATAGCTCAGGGTTCTTCGTAAATCCGCAAAAGACAAGCCTGGTTCTTTATAAGAGAAAGTACAAAGTGTCGAAAGTTGACGCTCCTGTATTCCGTGGTAAGAAGCTGATGATCTCAAACTCAGTTGAATACGTGGGAGTAATCCAGGATAGAAAAGTGAACTCGGCGAAGCATCTAGAGACCCAATGCAGAAAGTTCGCCACGACATTTTGGATGTGCAGAAGAGCCTTTGGTTTTGAAATGGGGACTAGCGCCTAAAATGCTTGCATTACTCTACTCAGATGTCCTTTAAATAAAGCTCTTATACACGACAGTGGTCATGCGATGGGCCGCCTGGCATGAGCAAAATAAATGTACTTGGGGGACTAAACACACTGGGGTCCCAAATGACATTAGTACACTCCCAATTCTAGAAATGAGGCAAGAGAGAATAACAAACCGTTTCAACTTCACCAAGGTTTTCGACGTCTACATCCCAAGCAGGAACATGTGAAAAACAAATGGCAACTTGTTCCGTCAAGGGGAAATCTAGTACGCAGATTGCTCCAAAGGAGAGGGGTACAGGTAGGGTCAGGTACAGGAATCTACGACAGCACAGGAAGGAGTGGGATTGGGATCCCACTTGGGTGGCATGCCACCGTCTTTCAGACGGAGGTCCTGGCTGTCCTCCGCTGCGCTAAGACATTAATAGAAAAAAACGCTGCTTGTAGGCAGATTATGGTCTGCTTAGACAGCCAAGCAACATAACTGCAGTTGGAAAACCAGACATAACATCAGAGCTGGTTTGGGAATGCAAAAAGGCATTAACCCAACGTGCAGAAAAGAACGAGGCACTCATATGGGTTCCTGGTTACACATGGATGACGTGCAACGAAAAAGCGGACGAACTGGCGAAAAGCGGAATCGCAAGGCCCGGAACCAGTACTGGGACTAGCGTCTTGCTGCATCGGGATGGCCATCAGAAGCTGGACCCGGACGAAGCAACGGGAGTACGGGGAATAAAACCAAGGTTGCCGATAGGCGAAAGCCATGCTAGGCTATACAGGATGTATACAGAATAGACAGGGTCAGGAAAATTCCCGGTGGCGGGTTGCTCGTTCCCAGGCGCATAAAATGCAGCATATTTTCAATTAATTGAAAAAAAAAACATTTTTCGAAAAGAAGGCTCTAAGCGGGCTTCTATTTAGCCCTTTAGATTATCTATAGTTACAATATTACATCAAACAATTCATCCTTGTAGGAGAAAAGTTGTCATTTGTAATACATGGCCTTAGGAAGCACCTTAAGGGTGTAGCACAATAGACGTTATAGCCTGAGCATCAAGGGGCTATAAATTCAACTTAACTAATTTGTGGATGACCCCTTCTCGAATGTTTTCAATTTGACTAAAGAAACAGAGTAGGCCACATGAAAATAAAAGACACTTATTTTTTCGCTTGAAAAAACATTAATGGGACTACACATTTTTTGCAAAGGTTTTTTTTCTAAATTTACTACATAACGTGGAGAATTCACGGTTTTGAATATTGTGAGAATATGGAAATTGAAAATGTTGTTAAATCCTTACACAACATTTTTAAAACATGAAAATATGATACTAAATCTGAAGGTGTCGTTTTTCTGCAATGTCCATAAGAGAGAAAAGTGAAATTATCAGTCCATAAGAAAATAAATCATTTCTTCTATTTTCATGTGCCCTACAATATTTTTCAGACTAATTTCAAAAATTCGCAAATGTCTTTTTTTGGACCACTCTAGTATGTATGTAAGCTGAATATTTGTTGTATTAACTATTAGTATACAAGAAACTTTATTAATTGAATTTGGTTTTAAAATTGTCACTTCTGACCAGTAATGTGAATTTAAATTTGAAATTAGTTAACGCATTTATCATGAATCAGATCGACCAGGGCTATTATTATATTACAAGATAAAAAGTATGATATACATAATTATATACACGGAAATCATTGGATTAATGGATTTGCATACAAATTTCTACCGTCAACGTAATCGCAGAGATGATAAATACAATTATGTCTAAAACACTTTACAAGATGTAGTTTTACACGTGAGATGCGCATATTGCGGTACATCCCTGGTCGAAACAATTTTTACAAGAAAGTACAACATTTCTACAACTGTAATTTTTTGTTAAAATCTGTACTTTTTTGTAAAAAAATATGCAAAATTTAAAAATAAAACACAGTTAAATACAAATAGCTAATTTTTTTCTTGTATTTTCTTGTAGAAAAGTAAAAAAATTACCAATAAAGTATAAGTTTCTACAATTCAAAAATTTGTATAACTTTTTAGTAATGTATTTTTTGTTACTTTTTTGTAAAAATCTACAAGGTATTACAGAAAACTACAGAATTTTACATTTTTTTAATTTGGATATTTGCCGTCATAAAAATACTTTTAATTTTACGTAAATTATTGTAGAAAATTACAAAAAAATATAAATTTTTACAAACAATACTTCTAGAATCCGCATCAACGTTTGGACTTGTACTTTACTGTCAATTTTGTTAAGATATGTAATATATAAGTTTCTAAAAGAAACTGCAATTTAAACAAATAATACACTTTGACCAAGAATTTTTGCTATTATAATAAATCACTTTTAACTGTAGTTCCATTATTGAAAATTGAACAATAATTGATTTTACAGGACGATTCTGAATCTGTTCAAAATTAAGCAAGTTACAGATTCTCACGTTACAAATAGAAATTTTTCAATTTGAAAGCCTCAGTAGTTAAACAAATGTAAATGTTCGATTGAAATTTTATGAACAATTCTTCATTTTAAAATAATTTCAAATTAATAGATTCATAACTAAACGCTCTTATTCAATTCCAAATCCTATTCAAATATTGTTTCATCCTAAAATATTACATTTTTAACTATTTAATTTCAAATTTTTTAATTAAGGATTACATTTTTTTGAATATTTAGTAATATCTTACTTTTTAATTCAAAATGAGTAATTATAAATCAAATATTAAAAACGAAGCAATTTTAAACTGAACTATTAAAAATAGAAAGCCTCAAATCGTTAATGTTTCAGAGTGTTAAATTTAAACTTTGAACGTTATAATTTCAATTGTTCTATTTAACAAATTTTTAATAAATCTAAGTGAAATTATTGAAGTTTGATGCATAAATAACAATTGAACAATTATCAATTTAGAAAAAATTTGAGTTAGTTCAAGAGATATTTACAAGTTTTGAGAAAATCCAAACTTAATTTAAAACTGGAAAATATTTCGAAAAAGAAAAAACTAAATCTATACTTTTGAAGGTTTTGAAATAAAATTTTGAAGCTTTTCAAGGATCTTTAAAGGCTTAAGTTTGCTGGGAAAATTTAAAATGATTTTTTATTTTGAAAAATTAATTTTAATTGAATATTTAAAAAGATTTAGAACCAACTTTTTTGATTAATAAATGACAATTCAATTATTAATTTGGAAAATAATCGAGCAAGCTTCAAATATATTTAGAAGTTTTGAAAAGATTCCAAAATAATTAAAAACGTGACATTTTTGAAGATTTCGAACACAAAATTTATAAGCTTTTTAAGAAATTTAAAAGGTTTTAAACGAATGAAAAATGTGTATCAAAATTTCTAGAAAAACTAACAATAATTTTTTTGTTTGAAAAATTAATTTAAAAAGAATATTTAATAAGATTTCCAAAATTGTTAAAAAAGAATCTGGATGATTTTAAGGTAGTTTTCTTACTTTAGCAGGATTTTAAAAAAATTTAGGAAAAATTCGAGTTTCAAAATAATAATATTATTAAGAGATTCCTGGAGATTTTTTGAATTATTTGTTTAAAACAAATTTTGAAGAGAATATTTAAAAAGACTTCAAAACTAATTTTAATGTATAATTAAATGCTCTTATTCAATTCCAAATCCTATTCAAATATTGTTTCATTCTAAAATATTACATTTTTAACCATTTAATTTCAAATTTTTAAATTAAGGATGACATTTTTTTGAATATTTAGTAATATCTTACTTTTTCATTTGAAATCAGCAATTATAAATCAAATATTAAAAAAGAAACAATTTTAAACTGAACTATTTAAAATAGAAAGCATTGAATCGTTAATATTTCAGTGTTAAATTTAAACTTTGAACGTTACAATTTCAATTGTTCTATTTAACAAATTTTTAATAAATTAAGTGAAATTATTGAATTTTGATGCCTAAATAACAATTGAAAAATTACCAATTTGGAAAAAATTTGAGTTAGTTTAAGAGATATTTACAAGTTTTGAGAAAATCCAAACTTAATTTAAAACTGGAAAATATTTCGAAAAAGAAAAAACTAAATCTATACTTTTGAAGGTTTTGAAATTAAATGTTGAAGCTTTTGAAGGATCTTTAAAGGTTTTAAGAAAATAAAAAAAAATCTTAAGTTTGCTGGGAATATTTAAAATGATTTTTTATTTTGAAAAATTAATTTTAAAAGAATATTTAAAAAGATTTAAAACAAAAATTTTTGATTAATAAATGACAATTGAACAATTATTAATTTTGAAAAGAATCGAGCAAGTTTAATGTATATTTAGAAGTTTTGAAAACATTCCAAAACAATTTAAAACGTCAAATTTTTGAAGATTTCGAACACAAAATTTATAAGCTTTTTAAGAAAACTAAAAAAGGTTTTAAATGAATGAAAAATTTGTATCAAAATTTCTAGAAAAACTAACAATAATTTTGTTTTGAAAAATTAATTATAAAAGAATATTTAATAAGATTTCCAAAATTGTCGAAAAAGAATCTGGATGATTTTAAGGTAGTTTTTTTTACTTTAGCAGGATTTTAAAAAAATTTTAGGAAAATTCGAGTTTCAAGATAATAATATTATTAGTAGATTCCTGGAGATTTGTTAAATTATTTGTTTGAAACAAATTTTTAAGGGAATATCTAAAAAGACTTAAAAACAAATTTTAATTTATAATCAAATGCTCTTATTCAATTACAAATCCTATTCAAATATTGTTTTAATCTAACATATTACATTTTTAACCATTTAATTTCAAATTTTTTGATTAAGGATGACATTTTTTTGAATATTTAGCAAAATCTTACTTTTTTATTTAAAATGAGCAATTATAAATCAAATATTGATAACGAAACAATTTTAAACTGAACTATTTAAAATAGAAAGCATTGAATCGTTAATATTTCAGTGTTAAATTTAAACTTTGAACGTTCCAATTTTAATTGTTCTATTTAACAAATTTTTAATGAATGTAAGTGAAATTATTGAAGTTTGATGCATAAATAACAATTGAACAATTACCAATTTGGAAAAAATTTGAGTTAGTTTAAGAGATATTTACAAGTATTGAGAAAATCCAAACTTAATATAAATCTAGAAAATATTTTGAAAAATAAAAAATTAAATTTAGATTTCTGAAGGTTTCGAAATAAAATTTTGAAGCTTTTCAAGGATCTTTAAAGGTTTTAAGAAAATAAAAAAAAATCTTAAGTTTGCTGGGAATATTTAAAATGATTTTTTATTTTGAAAAATTAATTTTAAGAGAATATTTAAAAATAATCAAAACAAACTTTTTTGATTAATAAATATTGAGCAATTATTAATTTGGAAAATAATCGAGCAAGTTTAAAATATATTTAGAAGTTTTAAAAAGATACCAAAATAATTTAAAACGTGAAAAGATTTCAAACCATTTAATACACAATGTAGATTTTTTAAGATTACGAATAAAAAATTTATAAGATTTTTAAGCAATTTAAAAGGTTTCAAATGAATAAAAAATGTGTATCACAATTCCTAGAAAAACTAACAATAATTTTGTTTGTTTGAAAAATTAACTTAAAAAGAATATTTAATAAGATTTCCGAAATTGTCAAAATCTGGATGGTTTTTTAGGTAGTTTTTTTTTTAACTTTTGCAGGATTTTCGAAAAATGGTACGAAAAATTATAGTTCCAAGATAATAATATTATTATTAGATTCCTGGAGATTTTGAAATTATTTTTTTCAACCAAATTTTCAAGAGAATATTTAAAAAGACTTTGAAACAAATTTTAATGTAAAAATTAATTTTTCTAGCTTAACATTGCTTAAAATGATATAATTTTGAAATTTTACAAATTAAAAGTATAAAAGTAAAATTTTTGCAGTTTAAAGGCTTTTAATTTAAAAATTTTCAGTTGAAAAGTATTAAAAAGTTTCATTTTATACGCGTAAATTATTAAGCGTTTGAATGAACTTTTTAAGCTTTAATTTTAAAAGTTAAAAATTCAAAAGTATGTATTTCACTTTTGCGGTTCAGTTTTTACAACTTCAAGTGGAAATTTTTTTTATCTTCAAGAGTTCTAACATTCTAATTTCAATGGCCGTGATCAATTCTTTCTTAATTGTTCAATTTTTATCTTCAGTCAAAAAGTTTTTATTTTTCGACCTAGTATGACAAATATTGAGAATATTGCAATTTTTTAAATGACATATATATGGTGTCCAATCAATTGCTATATATTTGAAAAACAAAATTCAAATATAAGGTTTTTTATTGTTTAATAATGATTATACATCATTTTCTTTTAATATTCTACCATTCTCCTTTAAAGTTTAAACATTGAAGCTTTTTTGTAATAGCGATCATGTATACATGATCGCATCTTAATTTAAAATTATCTCATTGAAATATTCTAAATATTCATCATCCTAGGTCGAAAAAGAACAACTTTTTGGTTGAAATTTATTGTATTTTTATTTTATTGTGATTTATTGTATTCATTTATTATATATATATATATACCTGTAAAAATAGTTTTAGTTTTCTGTTATTTTTTGTAACAAATTTTCCACCAGGGGTACTAAAATGAAAACAGACAGAAGAATATTTCCAATGTTAAAATAATGTGAAATGTAAAGTAATTATACGACATTTATAGTTTAGACTGAAGATATTGAGTGTTCGTGTATAGTATTAAAATTAAAAAGAAATCAGAATACAAGGAATTTTTCTACTTTAAATATGATTTTTATAATTTTAGTTTTATATATTTTCAAAAGCTTATTCAAGGAGATGAGAAATATCCTCAGAAATGTTAAGAATTCGGTTAAGAACCTTAGTAAAATTTTTGCTCATAAGTGTCTAACGGCACTTATGTTCATTAAATTCTGTTCGTTAAGTGTATTTTGAAGTACTAAAAAAGACATAAATTACTGAAAACGCGACAATCAATACGGGAATAGAAATCTTTTAGAAAACATTTTACTTTTAAAACCGAAAAATGAATTTTCAACCAAAAAGTTAATTTTACAATATATAGTTGAATCCTCAGCCAGAAGAGATTAATTTTCAACCAAAAAAAGATGGAGCTTCTACGAAAAGAGATGAATTTTCAAGCCAAAAAAACGAACTTTCTACAAAACAGTTGAATTTTCTAAAAAAGATTCATTTTCAACCAAATACTTGAATTTTCAACAAAAAACTTAATTTTCTAACAAATAGTTGAATCATCAACTAAAACAGATTATTTTTTAACCCAAAAAGATGAAGTTGCTACCAAAAGGAATGATTTTTTAAGCAAAATAGTTGCACTTTCAACTAAAAAATAAATTTTCAACCAAAAATCGAAGAGTTGAATTTTCAGTAAAAAAAAATTAATTAAAAAAAAAACGAATTTTCAACAAAATAGCTCAACTTTCTACAGAGTAATTCAACTTTCAACAAGAGAGATGAATTTTCAACGAAACTGATGAATCTTCAGAAAAAAAAATGTTTAACAAAGGAAAAAAGTCGAGTGTTTTAGAAAACAGTTAAATTTTCAAATCGACAATATGAATCTTCAGCAAAAAAGTTAATTTTAAACCAAGAAAGATGATTTTTTAACTAATAAACTTGAAACAATAAAATGAATTTTTAACAAATTAGTATACCGTTCAACGAAGTAGTTGAATTTTCAATCTAGAAAGATGAATTCTGAATGAAAAATGTAATTGTTGAATTTTCAACCAAAAACTATCAATTTTCAACCAAAAATGGAATAGATAAATTTTTAGTCAACAAGAATAATTTTCAACCAAAAAAATGAAATTTCAACAAAATAGTTCAATCTTCAACCAATAGAATGAATTTTTAACAAAATAGTACAACTTTCGATCAAGTAGTTGCATTTTCTATCTAGAAAGATGAATTCTCAATGAAAAATGTAATCGTTCAATTTTCATCTAAAAATTATCAATCTTCAACTAAAAATGGAATAGATAAATTTTTAGTTAAAAAGATTACGTTTCAAAAAAAAAAAATTTCAACAAAATAGTTCAATCCTTTACCAATCAAATGAATTTTGAACAAAGTAATACAACTTTCAACCAAATAGTTGAATTTTCAGCTAAAAAATATAAATTTCCAAACAAATAGTTGAATTTTCAAATAAAAAAAAAAATGTTTTCAATCTAAGTCATGGATTCTCAACTAAAATGAAGAAATTCCAAAAAAATAGTTTAATCCTCAACCAAACATCAATTTCATCCGAAAAATGTCATGGTTGAATTTTTAATTAAAAACGAACAATTTTCAGCAAAAAAATGTAATAGTTAAATTTTCAGATATGAAAAGTAATTTTGAACCAAAAAAATTAATTTTTAACAAAACAATTAAATTTTCAACAAATAAAATTAACTTTGAAGAAAGTAGTTCAGCTTTTAACAAAGTAGATGAATTTCAACAAAGTAATTAAATTTTCAACTAAATAGTAGAATTTAAAAAAAAAATAGCTCCACTTTCAACTAAGTAGTAGCATTTTTAACCAAATGATGAATTCTTAACGAAAAACGTAATAGGTTAATTTTCAGATAAGAAAAGTTATTTTCAACAAAACCGTTAAATTTTGAATCAATAAAATGAATTTTTAACGAAATAGTTCAATTTTCAACCAAGTAGTTGATTTTTCAACGAAATAATTAAATTTTCAACAGAATAGTACAATTTTTAACTCAAAAAGACGAATTTTAAACAAAAAATGAAATAATTAAATTTTCTATTGGAAAAATTAATTTTCAACCAAAAAGAAAGAAGAATTTTTAATAAAATAATTCAATCTTCAACCAATACAATGAATATTAAACAAAGTAGCTCAGCTCTCAATCAAGTAGTTAAATTTCCACAAAATAATTAATTTTTGAAGAAAATAGTAGATTTTTTTAACCAAAAAGACGAATTTTTAACAAAGTAGCTCCACTTTCAACGAAGTAGTTGAATTTTCAACCAAAAGATGAATTCTTAACGAAAAACGTGATAGTTGAGTTTTCAACTGATAACGATCAATTTTCAAAAAAAAAAAAAAAATGGAATAGTTTAAGTTCAACCAAGTCGTTAATTTTTCAACAAAATAATTAAATTTTGAACGAACAAGTAGAATTTTTAAACCAAAAAGACAAATTTTTAACAAAGTAGTTCCAGTTTCAACCAAAACGTGAATTCTCAACGAAAATAGAAATAGTTGAGTTTTGAACTAAAAACCATAAATTTTCAGCCAAAAATGGAATAGTTAAACTTTCAGATAATAAAAGAAATTTTCTATTAAATAATTAAATTTTCAACCAAATAGTAGAATTGTTAATCCAAAAAGACGAATTTTTAACAAAGTAGTTCCAGTTTCAACCGAAAAATGAATTCTCAACAAAAAATGTAATAGTTTAATATGAAACTAAAAACGATCAATTATTAGCCAAAAATGGAATAGTTAAATTTCCAGATTAAAAAAAAAAGTAATTTTCAACAAAATAATTAAATTTTTAACAGAGCAGTACAATTTTTAACCCAAAAAGACGAATATTAAACAAAGTAGCTCAGTTCTCAATGAAGTAGTTAAATTTCCACAAAATAATTAAATTTTGAAGAAAATAGTAGATTTTTTTAACCAAAAAGACGAATTTTTAACAAAGTAGCTCCACTTTCAACGAAGTAAATGAATTTTCAACCAAAAGATGAATTCTTAAAAAAAAATTGATAGTTGAATTTTCAACTGAAGACGATCAATTTTCAACAAAAAATGGAATAGTTTAAGTTCAACCAAGCAGTTAATTTTTCAACAAAATAATTAAATTTTGAACGAAATAGTAGAATTTTTAAACCAAAAAGACAAATTTTCAACAAAGTAGTTCCAGTTTAAAAAAAACACGAAGTTTCAACGAAAATAGAAATAGTTGAATTTTGTACTAAGAACTATGAATTTTCAGCCAAAAATGGAACAGTTAAACTTTCAGATAATAAAAGTAATTTTCTACCAAATAATTTAATTTTCAACAAAATAGCCGAATTTTTAACACAAAAAGACGAATTTTTAACAAAGTAACTCCACTTTCAACCAAAAGATGAATTCTCAACGAAATATCTAATAGTTAAAATTTCAACTAAGAAAAATGATTTTTCAATAAAAAATGGGATAGTTAAATTTTCAGTTACAAAAATTATTTTTCAAAAAAAAAAAAAAAAGAATTTTCAATAAAATAGTTCAATATTCGACCAATACAATGAATATTGAACAAAGTAGCTCAGAAAACCAAGTAGTTGAATTTCAACAAAATAGTAGAATTTTTAAACAACAAAGAAAATTTTTAACAAAGTAGTTCCAGTTTCAACCAGAAAATGAATTCTCAACAAAAAATATAATAGTTTAATTTTAAACTAAAAACGATCCATTCTTAGCGAAAATGGAATAGTTAAATTTCCAGATAAAAAAAAGTAATTTTCAACCTAATAATTAAATTTTCAACAAAGTAGTATACTTTTTGACTCAAAAAGACGAATTTGTAACAAAGCAGTTCCACTTTCAACCAAAAAATAAATATTCTACAAAAAATGTAATAGTTTAATTTGTAACTAAAAACGATAAATATTCTACCAAATATGAAATAGTTAAATTTTCAGTTACAAAAATTAATTTTCAAACAAAAAAAAAAGAATTTTCAATAAAATAGTTCAATATTCAACCAATACAATGAATATTGAACAAAGTAGCTCAGCTCTCAACCAAGTAGTTGAATTTTCAACCAAAAGATGAATTCTTAACGAAAAACGTAATAGTTGAATTTTCAACTGAAAACGATCAATTTTCAACAAAAAATGGAATAGTTAAGTTTTCAGATAAGAAAAGTAATTTTACACAAAATAATTAAATTTACAACCAAATAGTAGAATTGTTAACCCAAAAAGACGAATTTTTAACAAAGTAGTTCCAGTTTCAATCAAAAGATGAATTCTCAAATAAAATGTAATAGTTGAATATTTAACTAAAAACTATCAATATTCTACCAAAAATGAAATAGTTAAACTTTCAGATAAGGAAAGTAATTTTCAACAAAATAATTAAATTTTCAACAAAATAGTAGAATTTTTAACCCAAAAAGACCCAATTTTTTTAACCCAAAAATTCAATGGAATAGTTAAGTTTTTAAATGGAAAAATAATAATTTTCAAACAAATAATTAAATTTTCAACAAAATATAATTTTTGACCCAAAAAGACGAATTTTTAACAAAGTATTTGCTCGTTCAACCAAGTAGTTGATTTTTCAACAAATTAATTAAATTTCGAATGGAATAGTTGAATTTTTACCCCACAAAGACAAATTTATAACAAAGTAGTTCCAGTTTCAACCAAAAGATGAATTCTCAACAAAAAATATAATAGTTTAATTTTAAACTAAAAACGATCAATTTTTAGCAAAAAAATGGAATAGTTAAATTTCCAGATAAAAAAAAAAGTAATTTTCAACCAAATAATTAAATTTTCCACAAAATAGTATACTTTTTAACTCAAAAAGACGAATTTTTAACAAAGCAGTTCCACTTTCAACCAAAAAATAAATTCCCAACGAAAAATGTAATAGTTGAATTTTTAACTAAAAACGATCAATTTTGAGCCGAAAATGGAATAGTTAAATTTTCAGTTACAAAAATTAATTTTCAAAAAAAAAAGAATTTTCACGAAAATAGTTCAATCTTCAACCAATACAATTACTATTGAACAAAGTAGCTCAGACCTGAACTAAGTAATTGAATTTCAACAAAATAATTAAATTTTCAACAAAATAGTAGAATTTTGTAACCAAAAAGACGAATTTTTAACAAAGCTTCACTTGTAACCAAGTAGTTAAATTTGCAACCAAAAGATGAATTCTTAACGAAAAACGTAATAGTTAAATTTTCAACTGAAAACAAATTTTCAACAAAAAATGGAATAGTTCAGTCTTCATACAATAAAAGTAATTTTCAACAAAATAGTAGAAGTTTTAACCCAAAAAGGCGAATTTTTAACAAACTAGTTCCACATTCAACCAACTAGTTGATTTTTCAACAAAATAATTAAGTTTTGAACGAAACAGTCGAGTTTTTAACCCAAAAAGACAAATTTTTAAGAAAGTAATTCCACTTTTAAGCAAAATATGAATTCTCAACGAAATATCCAATAGTTGCATTTTCAAATAAAAACAATAAATTCTCAATCAAAAATGGAACAGTTAAATTTTCAGTTACAAAAATTAATTAAAAAAAAAATCACTGAAATAGTTCAATCTTCAACCAACAAAATGAATATTGAACAAAGTAGCTCAGCTCTCAAACCAAGTATTTAAATTTCAACAAAATAATTAAATTTTCAACCAAATAGTAGAATTGTTTACCCAAAAAGATGAATTTTTAACAAAGTAATTCCACTTTCAAGCAAAAGATGAATTCTTCACAAAAAATGTAATAGTTGAATTTTCAACTAAAAACAATCAATTTTAGCCAAACATGGAATAGTTAAATTTCCAGATAAAAAAAAAGTAATTTTCAAAAAAAATAGTATACTTTTTAACTCAAAAAGACGATTTTTAACAAAGTAGTTTCACTTTGAACCATCTACTTAAATTTTCAAACAAAACACGCATTCTCAACGAAAAATGTAATAGTTGAATTTTTAACTAAAAACGATCAATATTCTACCAAAAATGAAATAGTTAAATTTTCAGTTACAAAAATCAATTTTCAGATACAAAAATTAATTAAAAAAAAAAAGAATTTTCATTAAAATAGTTCAATCTACAACCAATACAATGACTTTAAAGGAATGGAAGAATAATTTACGCGTATAAAATGGAAGCTTTTAACACTTTTCAACTTTTTCAATTTTTTAATTAAAACCTTTTAAACTGCAAAATTTCAACTTTTATACTTTTAATTGACAAATTTTCAAAATTATATCATTTTAAGCAATTTTAAGCTAGAAACATTAATTTATACATTAAAATTTGTTTTGAAGTCTTTTAGAATATTCTCTTAAAAATTTGTTTAAAAAAAAATAATTTCAAAACTCTCCAGGAATCTAACAATAATATTATTGTCTTGGAACTCGAATTTTTCCTAAAATTTTTTTAAAATCCTGCTAAAGTAAAAAAACTACCTAAAATCATCCAGATTCTTTTTTGAGAATTTTGGAACTCTTATTAAATATTCTTTTTAAATTAATTTTTCAAACGAAAAAAATGGTTAGTTTTTCTAGGAATTTTGATAGACATTTTTTATTTATTTGAAACCTTTTAAATTGCTTAAAAAGATTATAAATTTTGTCTTCGGTATCTTCAAAAATCGACATTGTGTATTAAATGGTTTTAAATCTTTTCACGTTTTAAATTATTTTGGAATCTTTTTAAAAAATTTTAATATATTTTTAACTTGCTCGATTATTTTCCAAATTAATCATTGTTCAATTGTCATTTATTAATTAAAAAAGTTTGTTTTAAATCTTGTTAAATATTATCTTAAAATTAATTTTTCAAAAAAAAAAAATCGTTTTAAATTTTCCCAGCAAAATTAAGAATTTATTTTTATTTTCTTAAAACCTTTAAACATTCTTGAACAGCTTCAAAATTTTATTTCGAGATCTTCAGAACCTAAATTTAGTTTTTTATTTTTCAAAATATTTTCCAGTTTTAAATTAAGTTTGGATTTTCTCGAAGAAAAAAAAAAATTTATAATCTTTGCAAAATATTTGAAATATTTGTGAAATCTTTATTAAATCTTCGGGAAATCATTGCAATTTTCTCAAAAAAATCAATTGTCTTGGAACTCGAATTTTTCCTAATTTTTTTTTTAAATCCTGCTAAAGTAAAAAAACTACCTTAAAATCATCCAGATTCTTTTTTGACAATTTTGGAAATCTTATTAAATATTCTTTTTAAATTAATTTTTCAAACGAAAAAAATTATTGTTAATTTTTCTACGAATTTTGATATACATTTTTTATTATTTAAAACCTTTTAAATTACTTAAAAAGATTATACATTTTCTGTTCGATGTGTATTAAATGGTTTGAAATATTTTCACGTTTTAAATTATTTTGGAATCTTTTTAAAAATTTTAAATATATTTTTAACTTGCTCGATTATTTTCCAAATTAATAATTGTTCAATTGTCATTTATTAATCCAAAAATTTGGTTTTAAATCTTTTTAAATATTCTCTTAAAGTTAATTTTTCAGAATAAAAAATCATTTTCAATTTTTCTAGCAAACTTAAAAATCCTTTTTATTTTCTTAAAAGCTTTAAAGATCCTTGAAAAGCTTCAAAATTTCATTTCAAAACCTTCAAAAATATAAATTCAGTTTTTTATTTTTCGAAATATTTTCCCGTTTTAAATTAAGTTTGGATTTTCTCAAAACTTGTAAATATCTTTTAACTCAAATTTTTTCCAAATTGATAATTGTTCAATTATTAATTATGCATCAGAATTCCATAATCTCACTTACATTTATTAAAAATTTGTTAAATAGAACAATTAAAATTGTAACGTTCAAAGTTTAAATTTAACACTGAAATATTAACGGTTCAATGTTTCTATTTTGAATAGTTCAGTTTAAAATGGTTTTTAATATTTGATTTATAATTGCTCATTCTAATAAAAAAGTGAGATATTATTAAATATTCAAAAGTGGAGAGTCATAGATGTAACGTCAGTCCCACCAAAACTTCTGTCACTGGGGGGGGGGGGCCAAAGAAAGGAAACCGAGAGTCTCAATTGGTTGGTGATTTATGCCTTCAGCAGCGTTGTATTAGCTAGGAGTTCATATGTTCCGATCTGCCAATTCCCGGCCTACCTCTAGGCAAGGAACCAAAAACTCTTTTTTTTGAAATATATTTATATATGTATATATTTATTTATTCATTTCGTCTATTTGAAGCATAGTTCTTAAAATATAAATGTAATAGTCGAATTTTTTCAGAGCAATTATTTTAGTAAACAAAGATCAAAACGCATTCTGAAATAAAAGTCAGATTTTCAGTCAGAATAAA
This sequence comes from Andricus curvator, assembly GCA_932195095.1. Taxonomy (NCBI): domain Eukaryota; kingdom Metazoa; phylum Arthropoda; class Insecta; order Hymenoptera; family Cynipidae; genus Andricus; species Andricus curvator. Next base: position 23,431 of record CAKNYM010033071.1, read on the forward strand.
TTGTTTGAATTATTATTTTATTTTATTGTTTCAACCGTTTAACTACTGAGGCAATCAAATTGAAAAATTTCTATTTTTAACGTTAACGTCTGTAACTTGCTTAATTTTGAACAGATTCAGAATCATTCTGTAAAATCAATTATTGTTCAATTTTCAATAATAGAACTGCAGTTCAATGTGATTTATTATAATAGAAAAAAATCTTAGTAGAAGTGTATTATTTTTTTAAATTGTAGTTTCTTGTAGAAAAATATATTACATATCTTACAAAAATTGACAGTAAAGTACAAGTCGAAACGTTGATATAGATTCTAGAAGTATTGTTTGTAAAAATTTATATTTTTTTGTAATTTTCTACAATAATTTTTTTACTTTTCTACAAGAGAATACAAGAAAAAAATAGCTATTTTTATTTAACTGTATTTTATTGTTAAATTTTGTACAGATTTTAACAAAAAAGTACAAATTTTAACAAAAAAGTACAAATTTTAACAAAAAATTACAGTTGTAGAAATGTTTTACTTTCTTGTAAAAATGTTTTCCACCGGGGATTTCAACCCAAAAACACGAATTTTGAAAAAAGTAGCTCCACATTCAACCAATGAATTGAATTTTAAATCTAAAATGATGAATCTTCAAGGTAAATCATGGAGAAAGATACGATCATCCAGATATTTTGTTAAAAAAAGTTATTATGCCGAAGAACTGTGATTTAAGCGTCCCGGCAGGGTCCAATTAGTTCCAAATGATTAATTCGTGTATCACCTGTTTAAATTCTGTTAGCTGTCACTCGTCGAGATAGTTTAAAGTGGTGGGAGGGATTAGTAATTCCATTAACAGGTTTGCTTGATCCTCGCAAACCATACGGTAACGTGTGGTGCCAATGACCTTTTTCTATAATGAGAAGTGCCTACATGACGATGACGATTGAACTTATTAAGGCAAAAACCAGATCTTATCAAATCGGAATTTAAAAAAAGAGACAAGTCTCCATCACTTAACCGTACGAAATTTTAACATCCTATTCAAGATTTTCAACTCACATGCAAAACACAAGACTATTTTTATTTTAAGATATATGTATATTGAATATTGATCTACTTCCTACCCTTTTCTTTGAATACCCCTAGTGAAAAAAATTTTTACAACAAAGTACAATATATCTACAACTGTAATTTTTTGTTAAAATTGGTACTTTTTGTAAAAAAATGTACAAAATTTAACAATAAAATACAGTTAGATACAAATAGCTAATTTTTTTCTTGCTTTTTCTTGTAGAAAAGTAAAAAATTCACAATAAAGTATAAGTTAATGCATAGAATTCCTGAAAATAAAACAAGAATTCAACGATCAAATTTGGACAAACGCCATCAAAAATACATTAAAAAAATAAAAAATACGTTAGCTTGATTATTGGACGTTAAATGTTATTTTGAATTTGATTTTGGTCTAATTTAAAATTCTTAAATTTCAAAGTATAAGTTTCTAGAATTCAAAAATTTTTATAACTTTTTAATAATATATATATTTTTTACTTTGTTGTAAAAACCTACAAGGTACTAGAGAAAACTACAGGTTTTCACATTTTTTTAATTTGGGTATTTGACGTCATAAAAACACTTTTAATTTTACGTAAATTATTGTAGAAAATTACAAAACTATATAAATTTGTATAAAAAATACTTCCAGAATCCGCATCAACTTTTCGACTTGTAGTTTACTGCCAATTTTCGTAAGATATGTAATATATAAGTTTCTACAAGAAACTTCAATTTAAAAAAATAATACACTTGTACCAAGAATTTTTGCTATTATAATAAATCAAATTAAAGTGTAGTTCCATTATTGAAAATTGAACAATAATGGATTTTACAGGACGATTTTGAATCTGTTTAAAATTAAGCAAGTTACAGATTTTAACGTCAAAAATAGAAAATTTTCAATTTGAAAGCCTCAGTAGTTAAACAAACGTAAACGTACGATTGAAATTTTATAAACTATTCTTAATTTTTAAATAATTTCAAATTAATAGATTCATAATTAAGCGCTCTTATTCAATTCCAAATCCTATTCAAATATTGTTTCAATCTAAAATATTACATTTTTAACCATTTAATTTTAAATTTTTAAATTAAGGATGACACTTTTTTTAATATTTAGTGATATTTCACTTTTTTGTTTAAAATTAACAATTATAAATCAAATATTAAAAACTAAACAATTTTAAACTGAACTATTTAAAATAGAAAGCCTTGAATCGTTAATATTTCAGAGTGTTAAATTTAAACTTTGAACCTTACAATTTTAATTGTTCTATTTAACAAATTTTTAATAAATGTAAGTAAAATTAATGAATTTTGATTCATAAATGACAATTCAACAATTATAAATTTAGAAAAAATTTGACTTAGAAAAAAACTAACAATAATTTTAGTTTAAAAAAAATTAATTTTAAAAGAATATTTAATAAGATTGTCAAAATTTTCAAAAAAGAATCTGGATGATTTTAAGACTGTTTTTTTAGTTTTGCAGAATTTAAAAAAAATTGTAGGAAAAATTCAAGTTCTAAGATAATAAAATTTTTATTAGATTCCTGGAAAATTTTTAAATGATTTTTTAAAAATAAATTTTTAAGAGAATAATTTAAAAAGATTTTTTTTATTATTTTTGTTTTCAAGCTTAAAATGATATAATTTTGAAAATTTATAAATTTCTTGATTCATTCTTCAATTCACAGCATTGAAAATGATAGCGTGGATTTTTTTTTATCTTTTAACTTTACAATGTTTTGAAATAAAATTTGGAAGCTTTTCAAGGATCTTTAAAGGTTTTAAGAAAATAAAAAAATTCTTATGTTTGCTGGGAAAATTTAAAATGATTTTTTATTTTGAAAAATTAATTTTAAGGGAATATTTAAAAATATTTGAAACCAAATTTTTTGATTAATAAATGACAATTGAACAATTATATTAATTTGGAAAATAATCAAGCAAGTTTAAAATATATTTAGAAGCTTTGAAAAGATTCCAAAATAATTTAAAACGTGAAAAGATTTCAAACCATTTAAAATACAATGTAGATTTTTTAAGATTTCGAACGCAAAATTTATATCAAAATTCCTAGAAAAACTAACAATAATTTTTGTGTTTGAAAAATTAATTCAAAAAGAATATTTAACAAGATTTTCAAAATTTACAAAAAAGTATTTTAAGACTGTTTTTTTAGTTTTGCAGAATTTTCAAAAAATTGTAGGAAAAATTCGGGTTCCAAACTAATAAAATTTTTATTAGATTCCTGGAAAATTTTAAAATGATTTCTTTAAAATAAATTGTTAAGAAAATAATGTAAAACCATTTTTTAGATATTTTTTTTTTGAAAAAGGTTAAAATGATATAATTTTGAAAATGTATACATTTTTTGATTCATTCTTCAATTCACAGCATTGAAAATGATAGCGTGGATTTTTATTACATTCTCATCTAGAGAAGGTATTAGATTTGTGTAAAATTTGACC